>OX387427.1:7075913-7301061 GCA_947563755.1 Lochmaea crataegi | reverse complement strand
AGTTATCGACCATTTTTGACAACTTTTTAAAATTTTTGACTATTTTTTAAATTTTTTGACAACTATCGACCATTTTTCAAAATTTTTATAATTATTGACAATTTTTGACAGTTTTTGACAATTATTGACCAAGTGACAGTTTTTGACAAAAATTGACCAAGTTTGACAGCTTTTGACAAAAATTGTCTATTTTTAAGAGTTTTTGACAATTATTGACCACTTTTGAAAAATTTTGACCATTTTTAAATTTTTTAACAATTATCGACCATTTTTTAAAATTATAACAATTATTGACAATTTTTGACAGTTTTTGGCAATTATTGACCATTTTTGACAGTTTTTGACAATAATTGACAATTTTTTACAATTTTCATATAATTTTATTAGATTTTAAATCTGATAAATTGTTAATGAATGAATCTCTTAGGTTTATTATCGGAATATGAAAAGCATGTACTTTTTAAAATAATACAAAAAAAAATAGATTTTTTCGCAGTTATCGATTTATTTTTTATTAAAATCGATTTTTATTTAATCCATTTTTTCCATTAATCTCACATCCCTACTACTGACTTGTTCAGACTTGTCAGAATTCGAATCAGAATATCAGTTAATAGTTGAAGTGAGAGGGAAGAACACACGCACGCGCTTGCCAATAGGAAGTCAGGTCAGAAGTCAGAAGGGCGGTTCCATAAATATTCACCAATTGAGTTAATTCGGAGTTAATTTTGCGCTAGAGCGTAAAGTAACAGTCTTCGGCAATTGTCGACTTTACGATTTCATTTGAATATAGTAATTAGTCATTTTACGCGCGACTGTAGAAAAAATAATTTTTTATACAGACGAAACTAAAAGATACTCATAACTCGACTAATTGGGAAGTTAGAAGGTTCTCATCATCACCTATCGGTTCAGGGGAAAATTTTACTTATGAATGAGTGGATTTTGAATCAATTTTTCCTAGTAATAAGGGATTTAAAGGAGGAACATTTAATTAGTGAAATATTTCCTTTGTTTAAGAAATTTTTGTGACATGAAAAGTGCTAGAAATTCCTAATAAGGGCTTTTTGGGACGAGAAATTGACTGGCATAGTCAGTTTTTCGATAAAATCATTACTTCGCCTTCAAATAGAGTCATGGAATTTTCGAAAATCCACTTTTCGAAACAAAAAGTACTCATAACTCGACTAATTGGATAGATAGAACGTTCTAGTCTTCACCAATCGATTCAGGGGAAAATTTTACACACTTGAGTGAATTTTGAGTCGATATTTCCAAGCAATAAGGGAGTTCAATTTATATCGCGAAATATTTCCATACCTACCCCTTGGTTCTAAATTTTCGCCAAAAAAAAAAAAGAAAAATGCTAAAAATTCGTAATAAGGGGTTATTTGGGACGAGAAATCGACTGGCACAATCAGTTTTTCAATAAAATCGTTATTTCGCCTTCAAATAGAGTAATGAAATTTTCGAAAATCCACTTTTCAAAACAAAAAGTACTCATAACTCGACTAATTTGGAAAGATAGAACGTTCTAGACTTCACCAATCGATTCAGAGGAAAATTTTACATATTTGAGTGTATTTTGAGTCGAAATTTCCAAGCAATAAGGGAGTTGGCAAAAAGCAATTTAAATCGCGAAGTTCCATTTTCTCCTTGGTTCTAAATTTTCTACCAAAAAAAATGAAAAATGATGAAAATTCGTAATAATGGGTTTTTTGGGACGAAAAATCGACTGGCATAGTCAGTTTTTCGATAAAATCTCTACTTCGCCTTCGAAAAGAGTCATGAAAATTTCGAAAATCCTCTTTCTAAAACCAATACTACAAACGCGAGACTTAAGAACAAGGGCAAGGGCAAGCAAGAAGCGATACTTTAATCCCAATTCACTTAAGACGATCTGTTCATTATCATGTAGCTATCCACGCCCATGGTCGACTTTTTTGCTGGTTAAATTTGCTCTACATCGGTTCGATCACAGAGATGTAGGTGAAATTAAATTTCTTCAATCTTACCACCAACAATCAATGTTATAGTTAGTTGCAAATAACTCTCGGTTACATACCACAGATGTTCTGGTATCTCATAAGAAATGTGGTGGTCCATTTTGAATTGGGATAACGAACCACTTGTTATATGAAAAGTTCTTTCATTAGATCCTTATTTTTAACTGTAAAAGTTGTCAGAATACATTATTTGCAATTTCGAAGAAAAACACCTCTCAAAGCAACCAATATATCTATACAAGAAGGGAACCTACCATTATATTTATTAACAAATAACTACCTCGAAAGGTCTCTTACATAGCCGATCCCATTACATTATACAGATTCACTAATGGTTCTCCTTTATTTGTACAACACTTGAAATGTTGAATACCTACCTACCTACCTACCAACCGAGTTTTAGGTATAAATTCGTCTCTTACAATGAGTCTACGTTTACACGTATTTTAAAATAAAAAAAAATTGTTTTCTTGGTATATCTTGGAAGACTATGGTCCAATACCAGAATCATTAAAATCGGTTCATAAAAGAAGAAGTTATTCCCAAATACAAGTAAAAAATATATAGTCTGTTTGAAATAGACAGAGAGTAATAAAATATAATTTATAGTCTATTTCAGAAAGGTATAGAGTAATAAAATGGGGAATTCCGTCCAGTTCGGCTCAATTTCGGTGTCGGCCATAGGCGTAGGTCTTGAAATAGATGACAGTTCCTGAGATGACGAAAAATATTATGATTTTTTATAATTTAATTTCTGTATAATGTATTTTTTGTATAAGGTTCAATAAAAAATAAGTGTACCTAATACTATGTACATAAGCCTAATTTTTATTCTGTTAAAATAAAATTCTTTCCTTTTTACGAGTATCCTACCGGCACGCCTTTGGCACACTATTTTCAGTGTTTGTGAATGGATAACAATAGGCTAACCCCATATATTGACCCCAACCCGGGTGGTACTACCTGCACTTGATAAAAAGAAAGAATTTTACAATGAAATCAATGCCAAACTATGAAAGTGGCTTAAATTTTCTTTGGGTCACTCTGTGCTCCCTTTGCATACCTAATGAGGTTTTATTACTCTATACCTTTCTGAAATAAACTATAACATGCAAAACAGTTACCGGGTAGGCAACTAAAACTCCAGAATTTTAAAACTATTTACATTATAATTGAAATCTTTATTCTTTTATTTGCATACCCAACCCTGTACAACGCCGGTATACAATAAAAATCCGATCTTCGGGTCGCTTGTAATTGCAGGCATAGCCTTACTTTTAGGTAGGGCTGATTGCGACAAAGTAGATTTTTCTATTTTCATTGCGAAAATCCCGTATTGATCGCAAATAATTCCGTCTCCAACATACAATTTCATCTTTTTCGATTAAAAGCGACTTTCTGATCACTTTTTCCCATCTAACATCGGAGAATTTTCCAAAATGTATCTCGTCTAATTTCAGAAATAGTTTCATCTTCTCTCAATGTACATATAATTTTATCTAAGGTCGGATTTAATTATTAAAGTAGAATGAATGTACTGTCCTTCTTATAACATGTTTTTCTTCTTTGCCGATAATTATCTTATGCCTTCCTGGGGATGGTCGACTTTCCAATCCAATTTTTTATCACTTTTGATCTCGAGATTTAGTAGAATTTTTTCCAGTGTACCAAAAAAAAAACGTATATTGATTAAAACGTGTAAACGTATTTATTAGTCTTTAACCTCGGATCGAAGTGCCATTGAGGGATAGAACATCCACCCGCACAAAAAGAAAAGAAGAAAAAGTGGTTGAGAGGACAAAAAAAAAGGAAAAATAAATGCCCACCCCAGGAATTTGACCCACGATTCTCAAGCTCGTCAACTAGTCGGAGCTGAGCTGACAGTCAGTCGCATTCAATGCATTTCACTCCCTTAATTGGCTACACGCTGTTTCTTTTTGTGTAGAATTTTTAATAAGGGACTATTCTTCAACGATTTTTGGCTGGTTGTAATTTAATAGTGTACCGAACTCGTGACTAATCTGCTTTTTGTTCGCCTCTAATGGCCAATTAAGTTTATTTTTGGAAATGTTTTTTTTTTGGTTTTGGAACACAAGAAGAAACAACGACATTCGTCATAATTACAGCATAAACATTTTTTTTAAAGAGCTAAGAAATAATTTAAATATGCAATTATTGTTTTGTAAGAATAATAATTATTTACCTAAAATAGAGTTACATTTTGAAAATTACCCTATTCAAATGCAATAGAAAAACATTCGCAACGCACTTATTTCCTTTTGTAAACTCCTTTATACTGGGTGTTAAATATAAGTTCTGATTTCGCAACATTAAAGGCCTATAACTCAGAAAAGAGGGATCGTAAGAGAATTTTTTTTATTTCACAGCATTACTTTCACGTCATCTACTCACTCCCGAATTTCTTGCATCAAGTCCCGGAACACCCTGTATATAGGGTGATTCATTGGGAAATGCGCAAACGGTAAGTAAAGGTAGATAAACAATAGTTCACTCTAAGCTCCTCCCAGTGCAATGTCTATCTCACTCGGTCTCAGATGCTACTCTTTTTCGGGATTTCTAAGTTCCAACCGAGCGATAGACAGATACTGTGTGTTAGGGTTGCGCGATACACTAGAAAGTATCGATATTAGGTATCGATACGGATCGGAACGTAAAGTATCGATACAGTAAAATATCGAATATTAATTTATCGATACTCGAAGTATCGATACGTTAACGATCCGAGATTTTCCTAATTTTGACGTTTTTTCGGTAAAAAACACCTTTTTGGGGGGTGGAAAAAGACATTATTGCGATTTCCGGCCAAAGTTGAGGTTCTAGAAAAAAAAGTTGATTATAAAAGTTGTAGATATTGGGAAAATCTACAACTTTTACATCAGTGACTTTTCCACATAACCTCGATATTAACTCAAAAACGCAAAAAACTGCATTTTTTGTTTTTTATTATTAGTTTCCTTAAAAAAAGTTCGATTTTGATGAAATTTTAGTAGAAGGTAGCTTTGATAGTCACAAACCATGAAAAAAAATTTCAAATTGAAATATTGGAAATTTTTCGAGTTATAACGTTTTTTCGGTAAAAAACACTTTTTTTGAGGGGGTGGAAAAAGACATTATTGCAATTTCCGTCCAAAGTTGAGGTTCTAAAATAAAAAATTAATCATAAAAGTTGTAGATCTTGAGAAAATCTACAACTTTTTTATCAGTGACTTTTCCACATAACCTCAAAATTAGCTCGAAAAATGCAAAAAACTGCATTTTTCGATTTTTATTTTTGGTTTCGTTAAAAAATGTTCGATTTTGATGAAAATTTAGTAGAAGGTAGCTTTGATAGTCACAAACCATGAAAAAAATTTCAAATGAAAATATTGGAAATTTTCCTAATTTTGACGTTTTTTCGGTAAAAAACACCTTTTTGCGGGGTGGAAAAAGACATTATTGCGATTTCCGGCCAAAGTTGAGGTTCTAGAAAAAAAAGTTGATCATAAAAGTTGTAGATCTTGGAAAAATCTACAACTTTTACATCAGTAACTTTTCCACATAACCTCGATATTAACTCGAAAAACGCAAAAAACTGCATTTTTTGTTTTTATCGTTTCCTTAAAAAATGTTCGATTTTGATGAAAATTTAGTAGAAGGTAGCTTTGATAGTCACAAACCATGAAAAAAAATTTCAAATTGAAATATTGGAAATTTTTCGAGTTATAACGTTTTTTCGGTAAAAAACACTTTTTTTGGGGGGGTGGAAAAAGACATTATTGCGATTTCCGGCCAAGGTTGAGGTTCTAAAATAAAAAGTTGATTATAAAAGTTGTAGATCTTGGGAAAATCTACAACTTTTACATCAGTAACTTTTCCACATAACCTCGATATTAACTCGAAAAACGCAAAAAACTGCATTTTTTGTTTTTATCGTTTCCTTAAAAAATGTTCGATTTTGATGAAAATTTAGTAGAAGGTAGCTTTGATAGTCACAAACCATGAAAAAAAATTTAAAATTGAAATATTGGAAATTTTTCGAGTTATAACGTTTTTTCGGTAAAAAACACTTTTTTTGGGGGGGTGGAAAAAGACATTATTGCGATTTCCGGCCAAGGTTGAGGTTCTAAAATAAAAAGTTGATTATAAAAGTTGTAGATCTTGGGAAAATCTACAACTTTTACATCAGTAACTTTTCCACATAACCTCGATATTAACTCGAAAAACGCAAAAAACTGCATTTTTTGTTTTTATCGTTTCCTTAAAAAATGTTCGATTTTGATGAAAATTTAGTAGAAGGTAGCTTTGATAGTCACAAACCATGAAAAAAAATTTAAAATTGAAATATTGGAAATTTTTCGAGTTATAACGTTTTTTCGGTAAAAAACACTTTTTTTGAGGGGGTGGAAAAAGACATTATTGCGATTTCCGGCCAAAGTTGTGGTTCTAAAATAAAAAGTTGATTATAAAAGTTGTAGATCTTGGGAAAATCTACAACTTTTACATCAGTGACTTTTCCACATAACCTCAAAATTAGCTCGAAAAATGCAAAAAACTGCATTTTTCGATTTTTATTTTTGGTTTCGTTGAAAAATGTTCGATTTTGATGAAAATTTAGTAGAAGCATGAAAAAAATTTCAAATGAAAATATTGGAAATTTTCCTAATTTTGACGTTTTTTCGGTAAAAAACACCTTTTTGGGGGGTGGAAAAAGACATTATTGCGATTTCCGACCAAAGTTGAGGTTCTAAAATAAAAAGTTGATTAAAAAAGTTGTAGATCTTGGGAAAATCTACAACTTTTACATCAGTGATTTTTCCACATAACCTCAAAATTAGCTCGAAAAATGCAAAAAACTGCATTTTTCGATTTTTATTTTTGGTTTCGTTGAAAAATGTTCGATTTTGATGAAAATTTAGTAGAAGCATGAAAAAAATTTCAAATGAAAATATTGGAAATTTTCCTAATTTTGACGGTTTTTCGGTAAAAAACACCTTTTTGGGGGGTGGAAAAAGACATTATTGCGATTTCCGACCAAAGTTGAGGTTCTAGAAAAAAAAGTTGATCATAAAAGTTGTAGATCTTGGAAAAATCTACAACTTTTTTATCAATGACTTTTTCACATAACCTCAAAATTAGCTCGAAAAACGCAAAAAACTGCATTTTTCGTTTTATATTATTAGTTTCCTTAAAAAATGTTCGATTTTGATGAACATTTAGTAGAAGGTAGCTTTCTTAATCACAAACCATGAAAATAATTTTCAAATGAAAATATTGGAAATTTTTTTAGTTTTGACGTTTTTTCGGTAAAAAACACGTTTTTTGGGGGGGGGAAGACATTATTGCGATTTCCGTCCAAAGTTGAGGTTCTGAAATAAAAAGTTGTTTATAAAAGTTGTAGATCTTGGGAAAATCTACAACTTTTACATCAGTGACTTTTCCACATAACCTCAAAATTAGCTCGAAAAATGCAAAAAACTGCATTTTTCGATTTTTATTTTTGGTTTCGTTAAAAAATGTTCGATTTTGATGAAAATTTAGTAGAAGGTAGCTTTGATAGTCACAAACCATGAAAAAAATTTCAAATGAAAATATTGGAAATTTTCCTAATTTTGACGTTTTTTCGGTAAAAAACACCTTTTTGGGGGGTGGAAAAAGACATTATTGCGATTTCCGGCCAAAGTTGAGGTTCTAGAAAAAAAAGTTGATTATAAAAGTTGTAGATCTTTTACATCAGTAACTTTTCCACATAACCTCGATATTAACTCGAAAAACGCAAAAAACTGCATTTTTTGTTTTTATTGTTTCCTTAAAAAATGTTCGATTTTGATGAAAATTTAGTAGAAGGTAGCTTTGATAGTCACAAACCATGAAAAAAATTTCAAATGAATATATTGGAAATTTTCCTAATTTTGACGTTTTTTCGGTAAAAAACACCTTTTTGGGGGGTGGAAAAAGACATTATTGCGATTTCCGGCCAAAGTTGAGGTTCTAGAAAAAAAAGTTGATTATAAAAGTTGTAGATCTTTTACATCAGTAACTTTTCCACATAACCTCGATATTAACTCGAAAAACGCAAAAAACTGCATTTTTTGTTTTTATTGTTTCCTTAAAAAATGTTCGATTTTGATGAAAATTTAGTAGAAGGTAGCTTTGATAGTCATAAACCATGAAAAAAAATTTCAAATTGAAATATTGGAAATTTTTCGAGTTATAACGTTTTTTCGGTAAAAAACACTTTTTTTGGGGGGGTGGAAAAAGACATTATTGCGATTTCCGGCCAAAGTTGAGTTCCTAAAATAAAAAGTTGATTATAAAAGTTGTAGATCTTGGGAAAATCTACAACTTTTTTATCAATGACTTTTTCACATAACCTCAAAATTAGCTCGAAAAACGCAAAATGCTGCATTTTTCGTTTTTTATTTTTAGTTTCGTCAAAAATTGTTCGATTTCGATGAAAATTTGGTAGATGGTAGTTTGTATAGTCACAAACTATGGAAAAAAAATTCAATTGAAAATATTGGAAATTTTTCGAGTTATGACGTTTTTTCGGTAAAAAACACTTTTGGGGGGGGGGGGGGTGGAAAAAGACATTATTGCAATTTCCGGCCAAAGTTGAGTTCCTAAAATAAAAAGTTGATTATAAAAGTTGTAGATCTTGGGAAAATCTACAACTTTTTTATCAATGACTTTTTCACATAACCTCAAAATTAGCTCGAAAAACGCCAAAAACTGCATTTTTCGTTTTTTATTTTTAGTTTCGTCAAAAAAAAACGATTTCGATGAAAATTTGGTAGATGGTAGTTTTTATAGTCACAAACTATGGAAAATATTGGGAATTTTTCATGTTATGACGTTTTTTCTGCAAAAAACACTTATTTTTGTAGGGGGTGGAAAAAGACATTATTGCGATTTCCGGCCAAAGTTAATGTCCTAGAAAAAAAAATTATCATAAAAGTTGTAGATCTTGGAAAAATCTACAACTTTTACTTCAGTGACTTTTCCACATAACGCAAAAAACTGCATTTTTCGTTTTTTATTTTTAGTTTCGTTAAAAAAAGCACGATATCATTTCACAACGTGATTAAAAAATCACGATATCGTTCATCACTATAGATAACGCCACTTGCCGCTACCACTAAAAATCCCGTATCGCAAGGTATCGATACACTACAAATTTATCGATACTTGGAATGTATCGAAAAGCATAGTATCGATACGAAATATCGAGTATCGGAAGTAAAAGTGTCGATACACTGGAATATCGGATAGTATCGCGCATCCCTACCGTGTGTCTTTTGTAGTTAAATACTATACAGGCTGGACTGTCTTTGTTGCGAACTATTTAATCATTATTACGGAATATTGTTGTGTGGACGGTTGTAGGAGTAGAGTTGGGGCACAAATATCTTTCTTCACCCTGTATACATATACAAACTTGTAGTCTAGTGTAATTTTCTCTCATATCCAACGAATAAAACAACTGAAAATTACATTAACGACATTAAAACCCCCACGAAATCCTCCCCGCCTCTTTGTTTTTTCATTAAGATAAAACATCTCTTCATTCACACCTCTCTGTTTCTATCTCGAGAAAAAAAAATCTCCCAGACTTGAGGTGAACAGCATCTTTACCAAAAAATAAAAGTTGATTCGATAAAGAGAGCGAGAGAATCGCCGCCTAATACACGTTCTTCGATTAATTCTCGCTTTATTAACCGAGAGAAGGCTCGTATCGGATAAGAAACGGCCTCATTTTTCCATTAACTGAGTCTTAACCTTTCTTTTCCCCACGAACCACCTGTTCCTTATACTTCCAAGTGAATTGTCTGCGAGCAGCTACATCGACGATGCGGTGGGGCTCGAAAACAAATCGGACCTTCACTCCAAAGTAGGGATAACATTGAAATTATAATCTGACAAGTATTTTTCTCATTTAAAAACGGAAATTGAAAATGGAAATAAAATACTTATTTTTTTATTAAGGACTGCCATTATTTTTATAACGACAAGCATTGATTTGTCTGGAGTTTCTGAACACAGTTTTCAGTAAGAGACTATGTATGTAAAATGGGGTGACATTCACTGAGACCTAAAAAATCTATTGTGCCCCCAAACTTCTACTTAGTTCCTGAGAGAGACTAGTAGTCCTATTTCCCGGAGGAATTTTAGGATATCTGCAAGCTTTAACTTCGAGTGGTATGAGAAGGCAACAAACCTCTCCATCAAACCCTCTGAACAACAAATTTCGACGTTTATGCTCACAATTGGTACAGACTGGTTCGAAGTCTACAACAATCTTGGAGATGAAGACAAAGCGACCTTGAAAGGACTTAAAAGATCTTTCGGTAAGCACTTCACACCCATTACTAATGGAACGTTCGAAACTGTCGTCCTAAGCAAAATAAACAAGAAGAAAATGAAGCTTTCGACTACTTCCTTAAAAGAGTACAGTCGCAAGTGAAAAAATGCAAATATGGTGATCTGGAACCGAGAATTACAAGAGACCACATCACCATAGGAGTGAGAGATGATAATTTGAGAGAAAAACTTATGCAGGAAGATCTATTTCTCGTAAAAGCGGTCGACTATTGCCGAGCTTTCGAAACGACCTCGAAACAACTACAAGTAATGCAGAGTGACGAAAAGCCGAAAGTAAACACAATCAAAATTTTTGACCAATTATTGATCATTCTTGACAATTTTTCAAAAATGTTGACCATTTTAGACCATTTTTCCAGATTTTAACAATTATTGGCCATTTTTGAGCATTTTTGACAGGTTCCGACAATTATTGACCATTTTTGACAATTTTTCAAAAATTTTGACCATTTTTCATAAATGTTGACAATTTTTAATAATTATTGACCATTTTTGACAGTTTTTTATAATTATTGATAATTTTTTCAAAATTTTGACCATTTTTGACAATTTTGACCATTTTTCAAAAATTTTGACAATTTTTGACCATTTTTTCAAATTTTAACAATTATTGACCAATATTAACAATTATTGATCATTTTTGACAACTTTTCAATAATTTTGACTATTTTAGACCAGTTTTTCCAAATTTTAACAATTATTGACCATTTTTGAGCATTTTTGACAGGTTCTGACAATTATTGACCATTTTGGACAGTTTTTTATAATTATTGATCATTTTTTCAAAATTTTGCCAATTTTTGACAATTTTTCGAAAGTAAACACAATAAAAAAAGGTGAGCGGTCGTCGAACTGCCGACAGAAGCTTGCTCCTTATGCACAATAGAATGACCATTTTTGACCATTTTTCGAAAATTTTGACCATTTTTGACAATTATTGACCATTTTTTCAAAATTTTTGACAATTTTTGAGTATTTTTTCAAATTTTAACGATTATTGACCATATTTGAAAATTATCGACCAATTATTGACCATTTTTGACAATTTCTCAAAAATGTTGACCATTTTAGAACATTTTTCCAGATTTTAACAATTATTGGCCATTTTTGAGCATTTTTGACAGGTTCTGACAATTATTGACCATTTTTGACAATTTTTCAAAAATTTTGACCATTTTTCATAAATTTTGACCATTTTTAACAATTATTGACCATTTTTGACAGTTTTTTATAATTATTGATAGATTTTTCAAAATTTTGACCATTTTTGACAATTTTTCGAAATTTTGACCATTTTTCAAAAATTTTGACAATTTTTGACCATTTTTTCAAATTTTAACAATTATTGATCATTTTTGACAATTTTTCAATAATTTTGACTATTTTAGACCATTTTTTCCAAATTTTAACAATTATTGACCATTTTTGAGCACTTTTGACAGGTTCTGACAATTATTGACCATTTTGGACAGTTTTTTATAATTATTGATCATTTTTTCAAAATTTTGCCAATTTTTGACAATTTTCGAAAGTAAACACAATCAAAAAAAGGTGAGCGGTCGTCGGACCGCCGACAGAAGCTTGCTCCTTATGCACAATAGAATGACCATTTTTGACCATTTTTCGAAAATTTTGACCATTTTTCAAAAATATTGACAATTTTTGACAATTATTGAACATTTTTTCAAAATATTTGACTATTTTTTCAAATTTTAACAATTATTGACCATATTTGAAAATTATTGACCAATTTTGACAATTATTGATCATTTTTGACAATTTTTCAAAAATTTTGACCATTTCAAACCATTTTTCCAGATTTTAACAATTTTTGAGCATTTTTGACAGGTTCTGATAGTTATTGACTATTTTGGACAGTTTTTCATAACTATTGATCATTTTTTCAAAATTTTGACAATTTTGACCATTTTTCCAAATTTTTGACAATTTTTTCAAATTTTAACAATTATTGACCATTTTTGACAATTGTTGACCAATTTTGACAGTTTTGACAATTATTGATCATTATTGACAATTTTTCAATAATTTTGACTATTTTAGACCATTTTTACCAAATTTTAACAATTATTGACCATTTTTGACAATTTTTGAGCATTTTTGACAGGTTCTGGCAATTATTGACCATTATTGACAATTTTTCAAAAATTTTGATAATTATTGACCATTTTTGATAATTATTATTGACCATTTTTCCAAAATTTTGACAATTTTTCAAAAATGTTGAAAGATGAAGTTCGCACAGCAAACACGAAAACCCTAAAGGCCTTCAATCAAACAAAAACCAAGGTTATAGTAGAAGTAGTGGCAAACTGCGAAATCCGGAATACAGTTAAATAAAGGTAAAATTCTACTTAATCGAAGAAGAAATTACGCCAATTTTGGGAAAAGTTACCTGTCAATTGGAAAATTTGGTTAAAAGGTTTTCTATTGAACAAATAAGCCTCAAAGATGACGTCTTTCAAAGTCTAGACTGCGTTAAGAATTTCGAGTATAAAATCGACTTGAAACCAAACCCCAGCTTCGAAATATTACCAACACGAACGGTTCCACATGCAATTCGACAGCAAGTGAAAGACGAATTAGCCACTATGGAGAAAATGGGAATTATTAGGAAAATTAACGAACCAACACCCATTGTTAGTCCAATGGTCATCGTTAAAAAGCACGGAAAAATCAGGATTTGTGTGGTTCCATCCAATCTAAACCAGCAAATACTCAGAAGACATTTTCCATTAAAAACCGTCGAAGAGTTAGCAACCAGAGTTAAGGGAGCGAAATACTTTACGTTGTAGGACTGCACTAAAGGGTTCTGGCAAGTCAAAATCGCAGAAGAATCTCTAAAGTACCTTACATTCAGTACTCCGTACCAGAATGCTTTACCAACATAATCAAAGACGTTACAAACGCAGAACGTTCAATGGATGACATCTTAATTTTTGCTCAAGACTCTGAAGAGCTCGAAAAAACAACACAAGAAGTGGTTTCGAAGTTGAAAGAAGCTGGTCTCAAATTAAACAAGGACAAGTGCATTTTCAACGTGAACAAAATCAAATTTCTGGGACATATTGTTACGTGTGTGTATGGGGTAATGGGGTTAATTATTTTTTATTTTATTAAATTGATTATTGAATTGTGATTTTATTGTATTGTATAGTTGGGCGCCAATATTTATTTTAAAATAAAATAAATATGAAGTATTTAATACAGTTAATGATCTTTTTATTTTTTTTATATAATTCCACCTATTAAAATTTTATTAAATTTACCTGACCTTTCTTTGTCAGTACAACCCTGTAACTTACTCTGATAAAGCACGAAACTACCTATCTCAGTCGGATTCGTTAGTTGTGTTTGGAGTCGACGCTCTACGCACTCTTATTAATCATCTCCAAAATGGCTGTTCAATAATAGACAAGTTGTTGAATTAAACGAAGAAATATCATATTTTTTATTGAGAAACAAAATCTAACACAGTGGCAAATTATGTATGATGTATTACCATCCCTTCCACACTTGAAGAATAGTAAAATAATTGCTAAATTCAAGAAATCAGTTTGCAAGTGAGAAGTGTTTACAAAAAAACAATGGTTATCATATAAGTACAAAATCAATGATGAAAATTGCTTATCGACCAACAAGGTAAGTGGAAATTAATTTTAGTAAAGTATTTTTTTATAAAGGGAAAACTAGAAACTTTAGTCTATAAGCAAAAGAAAAAAAATAGATAGATGTTTACAATCTAATAATAATACATAAAAATATAAATACTACAGTAAATACTGAATATGTCAAATCTTCTTAGTAGAGATTCTACTCCTTCTGAACCGGAGAACGACGAACAATTTGAAGTACAGATGATTTTTGCAGCATCAGATGATAAGCCTAATCTCCACCACAAGTGAAATGACCAGTGAATAGAACAAAACCTCTGAATACTCCCATTATGTCACCAGGACGTTCCAAAAGGGAAAGAGACTCATTGAAGAATGTTAACGTTAATTAGTTTAGTATTGCCTTAATTTAATTCTTATTATCTGTAACTTCTATTCACAATTGATTATATGTTATGTTGTTTATAATCAATTTATGTACTTTAGTTTAGAATGTAATAATGGGAATATAACCTTAGACACTTATATGAGATCTGTCATTAATAAATAACTGTCATCTTAACCACTTCTATTTAATGCTCTTTTGCCAGCCTCATGAGGAGTATTGTCAAAAGCTCCTTCTATATCCAAAAAGGCGCATACTACGGCTTCTTGGTTGTCTAGAGCATCGTTTCTCAAGCGGGAGGTGGCGACCCTCGAGGGGGACGAGTTTGTTTTTAAAGGGGGTCGCGGTCTGTTGAAAACTACATATAGGTAGGTACAAAAGATTCTTTTATTAAAGGATTGAATTTTAATGTTAGTGAGATAAGATAGTTGTGGTATGTACTAGTGATGAGATATATTTTACTTTTTCACTGATACGAACAAATCACAGTCAGTCACAGTTCCTATAAGCAAATCTAAAGCGTGACGTGATCAAGCCAGTGAAAACGACAATGAATCGAATGAGTGAATCGAAATATTCGAAATCGAACATAATATTGACCTCTTCATCGCTCTCATTCGACGAAAATTCGTCATAAACTATGGAAAAAATTTTCGAACGAAAATATTGAATTTTTTTCGGTAAAAAACATTTTTTTGGGGGGTGAAAAAAAACATTATTGCGATTTCCGGCCAAAGCTGAGGTTCTAGGGAAAAAAGTTGAATATAAAAATTGTAGATCTTGTAAAAATCTACAACTTTTTCATTAGTGACTTTTTTACATAATCTCAAAATTAGCTCGAAAAACGCAAAAAACTGCATTTTTAGTTTCGTCAAAAATTGTTCGATTTCGATGAAAATTTGGGAAAAGGTGGCTTTGATAGTCACAAACTATGGAAAAAAAAATTGAAATTAATATATTGGAAGTTTTTCGAATTTTAACGTTTTTTCGGTCAAAAACACTTTTTGGGGGGTGGAAAAAGACATTATTGCGATTTCCGGCCAAAGTTGACGTTCTAAGAAAAAAAGTTGATCATAAAAGTTGTGGATCTTGGAAAAATCTACAACTTTTTCATCAGTGACTTTTTCACATAACCTCAAAATTAGCTCGAAAAACGCAAAAAACTGCATTTTTCGTTTTTTATTTTTTATTTCGACAAAAATTGTTCGATTTAGATGAAAATTTGGTAAAAGGCGGCTTTGATAGTCGCAAACTATTGAAAAAAATTTCATATGAAAATACTGGAAATTTTTCGAATTTTGACGTTTTTTCGGTAAAAAATACTTTTTTGGGGGGTAAAAAGAGACATTTTATTACCGCATAACCTCAAAATTAGCTCGAAAAATGCAAAAAAGTTTCGTCAAAAATTATTCAATTTCGATGAAAATTTGGGAAAAGGTGGCTTTGATAGACACAAACTATGGAAAAAAATTTCAAAGTAATATATTGGAAATTTTTCGGGTTATAACGTTTTTTTCGGTAAAAAACACTTTTTGGGGGGTGGAATAAGACATTATTGCGATTTCCGGCCAAAGCTGAGGTTCTAGGAAAAAAAATTGAATATAAAAATTGTAGATCTTGGAAAAATCTACAACTTTTTCATTTGTGTCTTTTTTACATAACCTCAAAATTAGCTCGAAAAACGCAAAAAACTGCATTTTTCGTTTTTAATTTTTAGTTTCGTCAAAAATTGTTCGTTTTCGATGAAAATTTGGGAAAAGGTTGCTTTGATAGACACAAACTATGGAAAAAAATTTGAAATTAATATATTGGAAGTTTTTCGAATTTTAACGTTTTTTCGGTCAAAAACTCTTTTTGGGGGGTGGAAAAAGACATTACTGCGATTTCCGGCCAAAGTTGAGGTTCTAGGAAAAAATGTTGATCATAAAAGTTGTAGATCTTGGAAAAATCTACAACTTTTTCATCAGTGGCTTTTTCACAAACCTCAAAATTAGCTCGAAAAACGCAAAAAACTGCATTTTTCGTTTTTTATTTTTTATTTCGACAAAAATTGTTCGATTTAGATGAAAATTTGGTAAAAGGTGGCTTTGATAGACACAAACTATGGAAAAAAAATTTCAAATTGAAATATTGGAAATTTTTCGGGTTATAACGTTTTTTCGGTAAAAAACACTTTTTGGGGGGTGGAATAAGACATTATTGCGATTTCCGGCCAAAGCTGAGGTTCTAGGAAAAAATGTTGATCATAAAAGTTGTAGATCTTGGAAAAATCTACAACTTTTTCATCAGTGGCTTTTTCACAAACCTCAAAATTAGCTCGAAAAACGCAAAAAACTGCATTTTTCGTTTTTTATTTTTAGTTTCGTTAAAAATAGTTCGATTTCGATGAAAATTTGGGAAAATGTGGCTTTGATAGTCACAAACTATGGAAAAAATTTTCGAACGAAAATATTGAAATTTTTTCGAATTTTGCCGTTTTTTCGGTAAAAAAACACTTTTTTTGGGGGGTGGAAAGACATTTTCATCAGTGACTTTTTCACATAACCTCAAAATTAGCTCGAAAAACGCAAAAAACGGCATTTTTCGTTTTTAATTTTTAGTTTCGTCAAATATTGTTCGATTTCGATGAAAATTTGGTAAAAGGTAGTTTTCATAGTCACAAACCACGAAAAAAATTTCAAATTAAAATATTGGAAAGTTTTCGAGTGATAACGTTTTTTCGGTAAAAAAACACTTTTTTGGGGGGTGGAAAAAGACATTACTATATATTATCATTTCACAACGTGATTAAAAAATCACGATATCGCTCATCACTAGTATGTACCTACTTGCTTCCCTGGCCTATACTACTTTTTTTTAATATTATTAATCTATACCCAACAAAATAGTGACGGGGTCGCAAGACTTTTTACTTAACTTTTTGGCTTTTTCGTTGGTCGCCACATAAAAATGGTTGAGAAACGATGGTCTAGAGCACCTCGGATATCCTCTGTCAGTTGCACCAGTGAGGTGGAGAGGTAGTCTCTCTTTAGGATTTCCGCTCTAATATAATTGTCAATAGCTTTTTCCATCGTTTTGAGCACGACTAATTATTGGTCTGAAGGATTTGGGATTTGTTGTGTCCCTTATAAACAATATAAACGAAACATTCTTTTTTATAAATAAAAATAGCAGCACACGTATCCTAGAATTACACGTGTCTTAATATTTAAAGTAAACTACGAGATTTAAAATCACACTGTATTATCAACACCGGCATCTCAATGACCTACATCAAAACTCTTATTTGGCACAATAGCTGTCTCTTGAGCTCTGTACAAAACGGCTTCGATATTTTTTCTACCTGCCTCTCGAACCCGCCACGTTGCCACGTCTCTCGACCGTTACGAAGGTTCGTTTTGGGGGTTCATTTACTTTTATTAAACAAACTGTCGGCTTCCATTACTCAGTGCCAAACAAAAGGATCACAGTAGCTGCCGAAACAATCAATGAAGGAAAAGAAAAGATTAAAAAAAAGACTTTTCAAAACTTTTTCAATGTTTTGTAGGAAAAATATTAAAAATTATCTTTCAAAAAAAGGTAAAAATATTTTTACATAAATGGCATTTCTAAATTCATGTTCCTTGTGGTATATTTTATTATTCTTTTTGGTTATTTTTGGGAAATAGTGATAAGAAAAATAAGGAGGGGGGCTCTCCTTACCTGGAAAATTTTCCGCGACCAAAAATGTTTAGGTCTCTCATATTTTTGACTGTAGTTAGGTACCTGTAAATTTTTTGTAGATTGACCCCCCCTCCCAGTTTTTATGGTTCCTATAGATTCAAAATGTGCGAAGGGAGAGGCGGGGTAGGGGGGTATATTTTTTCTTCGCGAGGGTGAGGTGTTAAAGGTGGCACTAAATTTTTTAAAAGAAAGAGCTTCACAAAAACACCAATAATTCAAATTTCAAAAACTCCCTTCAGGCTCATATTCTTACAGGTATAGAGTTTCAAAAATATGGGAAAAAATGTATTTTTCCGAATTTCTAGACCAGAATAAGAATCAACTCCGAGTCTCTTCGAACTAATTGGACGTAAAGAGAAAATCGTCTGTAATTGTTAGCAAACACGTCTGAAAAATATATAATATCCACAATCACAACTCATTTATTATGAGCTGCACGAATCGGTTCAGTTCAATTTCCTAGATCGTGACCCTGTCACCTGGTGCGAGACCGAACGAACGATGCCGACCTGCAATGTGTTGCCATTTCGTTTGTTGTTCTCGGCATATTTTTGTGTGTTTCGAGTAATCGTTGAAAGTTTACGTGTTCGATTTGCAACTTTAGATAAAACCGACCACATTCCGAGGTAAAGACCTATCTATATATACACAGAATGTGAGTCCGTCGTTCGGCGCCATTTCAACACAACCACGTCCTATAGAAAATTAATAATTATTATTTTTCTAAAATGAAACAAAACATGAAAGAAGGAAAAAGAAAATTTATTCTTCTCGACAAAATCGTTGACAGATGCTTTGTCATATCTCTGGTGAGTAAATGAGGCAGATATAGGCTGCACTAAAAAAAAAGGACAAGACCGCCTGCATAGGCACCTCAAAAAGCTCAAACTGGTGAAGAAGGAATAATTCAGTTTGTGAGGAATGGAAAATGACACATCTATTTACATACTACAGAATCCCAGCATCTGGAAGACTACTGGGATAGAAGAGAAAGACTTGCCCACGAATAGCATCAAATTTCTTCAAGCAATAGAAGTTGTTACCTTGATTAAAAGGTCCTGTTAATCTCAGGGTGGGATTCGAAATAAAAACCGATTCAGATGTAATGCTGGTTTAATATAATAAAATAAAATTGATTATTATATGAATGTACAGAAAACAAACAAGGCCTTGCCTACTAATTGTAACGCCAAAAACTCCCTGAAGGATTTCCGCTGTACGACACTATTTATGTGAAGTTAGCTTTCCACAATTATTTTAGGTTATCAAAAAGGCATGCACAAAATTATAACTATATTGAAAAGTTTTACACTATCCAATATTACCTTAGGGGTGGTTGGATACAGAATTATATTAATGAACTACCTTTTGTATGCATACGCTGGTTTACAAACTCTAGTGATTGTGCTATTTGTTATTAAATAAATCTACAAGTTGTCATCAATTTCGATTCAATAGAATATAAGATAAAATGTGAATTGTTGAAAAAAAATTAAAGAATAATATGTTTATTAAAAAGCAATGAGTAATGTTTTTTATTTTTTAATGAACAAAATTTTATTTTACCAGCTAATAATCGATTTAATGCACTGTCACAAGTTGGGCCACTATGGGACAAAAACACACTTAAAATGAAAAATCATAACTTTTTTAATTTCAACTTTGTAACGGTAAATGTCTGTACCTCACAGGGCACCAGCTCGAAGGGCTCCGGCTAGAGACTCCTCTCAAGGGTGATTCGACCCCAAGTTTATGCTGCACAAGTGTTACAGGAAGGTTGTAAAAGTTGAGGGCGCCACTACCTTTTTAACGATAAAAATACTAAAAAAACTAAGGCGGAAAAGGTAGAAACGCCTTGTAAAATTTAAATAAAAGTTAATAATTAAAAAGTTACTAAAAATTACCCCGGGCGGTATCTCCCTCAACTTTTATAGTTGAGGATTTCTAATAAAAAAAGAATTAAAAACAAAGTTTTAATTTATTCTGCCACAGGAAATGAATAACGGAATTTGTACTTTTATCGGTACTTAGCTTAGATGAAGTGGTTTCCTGGAGAAGAAGTCAGGTCTTGATCTGTACTGATGAGTTCTGTTCTAGGGTGGTATTTTGAGCTAGGGCTGTATCCTGGGGTTCTATCCTAGCCTAGGGTTATATTCTTGGGTTATATCCTAGCCTAGTGTTATATTCTTGGGTTTATATTCTCGGGGTTATATCCTAGCCTAGGGTTATATCCTCGCCTAGGGTTATATTCTTGGGTTATATCCTTGGGTTTATATCCTTAGGTTAAATTCTTGGGTTATATCCTAGCCTAGGGGCTGTGTTTACCTAGAAGTACAGGTGGATCAGGGATATGTAGGAACTTGAATGTAATGGCACATTATGTTGGTCAGCTTTTCAGATTAAAGAAAAGGAAGGCAGTTATTTGAAAGTCAAAAAATCGATTTAATTTATTGAAAGCCTTTCAATATTATATGTTCCATGTTAAAACAGTAAAAATAGCAATTATCGGCTAAATTAAAAAAATATACTAATGATCCGAAAGAAACTAATCATAGCAAAAAGTTATTTATTTAGTTATATGAAAAAATATCTTGCTTAGGAAATATATGAAACCGGCACTGGCGTTACGAAAGAATATTTTATAGGTTAACAGTAATTTATAAAAATGTTATTTTATAATTAAAAGGGTTATTTCGCAACTGAAAAAGCTTGAAAATGTTTGTATAAAAGTAAAACAGTGAATTATAAAAGAATATTTGGTTTAAAACTACCATATTAGTATAAAAGAACAATTTATGACCACGTGTTGAATTTAATTTCGTCTATCTCTGTAAAAAAATAAAGAATGCATACGAAAATTATATCAGACAGTACTTTAGAAGAAGCTTATTAATTATGAATTATGATTTTGAACTTACCACAACAAAATTCATAAGATAGGTACTTAAGATATGAAAGATAGCGAAAGATGATCTGCCTCCTTAGGCGGTCGATAACAGAAAGGGGTGTTTCACGTGGCGTTGTGCAAAAAATGGAAGTGTCCGTTGGCAGACGTCAATTGTCTTACGGTCAGGGTTGAAGAGTTTGGGATCACAGAACTATAATTGGATGTGGCTAGTGACGACGAGCGCTAATTAAAAGGATTTATTCTGTAAAATCGAAACAGGTCGATAGACATGTTACAACTTTTAGGGGTTGATTTTGGTAGACATTATCATCATCATATCAGAAAAATGAAATTTTGTCTCACTCTCCCCCAGTAGGATCGAGAATTACGAAGATTCTCATAAACCACTGAAAAAGATTTGGTTTGGAGCGATACATATTCTGACTAGCAGGAAACTGCATCATGTTATAAACTGTCCACAGTTCTCTAATTTTCATATAATGGAGAGATTTGACTGTACAAAAATAATCATGTACATATTTTGTAATATCAGTCAGTAGAACTAATAAAAAAATATATAAAAGACTACCAAATATTTTAAAAAAAAATTTATTTATCAAACTAACGACATTCTCGTGATGCGTCGTCGAAATCGGCTCGGAGTTGTGTCCTATGCACTCCCACATGGACATTGTACATTGTGTCTTCTCTATATCTTCCTCACTCTACCTCGTCATACTTTCTTGCATCTCGGCACCGCTACCGACCTCCAACCGGTTCTAGAGTGCCGTGTGTCTTCCTTTCTGCATCTTTAACTTATTTAGTAACATACAAATTTTATCTTCGTAATACGTACTGTTATTTCTTTGGAAACTTATTATATTTATAAAATTTTCGTTTTATTAAAAATAAGGAATTTTTCTTTTTATATTGGAAAAAACTGCTGCTTAATACCAAGCCACTAGTGCAGTGAGCACACAATGAATTAAATTAAGATATAACTTCACCTGAACCTGTTCACATTATTTCTAGCATTGTTTAATAATATATGGTTAGTCAAGCTGACGGGAAATAAATTGGAAGAAAATGGGGTACAGCGATAGATGGCGACTGTGTTTGCAGCTCCATCATATGTGATCGTCGCCATATTTTATCCAATTTTATTTTAATCATATCAACGCAATAAAATATAAAATTGGAAATAAAAAATAAATTTCAAGCTCGGTACAAGAAATAATCTTAACTGACATTATTTATCTCTATAATAGAATAACAAACTGAAGTACTACAAGTACAAAGAACCAAAAAAATTACTATCTACAAGACTTGAAAGTTCCATCAAGGCGAATTCATTTCGGCATTTAGGCATAGCAAAAAATGTAACGACTACGGCTTGCACGCTACTGAGTGTTTTACACTAGTTGCGCGTTTGCTCGAATATATGTTTAACCAATAGCCGTCGATATGAAACGATAGTTATTGCTATC
Organism: Lochmaea crataegi; assembly: GCA_947563755.1. NCBI lineage: Eukaryota > Metazoa > Arthropoda > Insecta > Coleoptera > Chrysomelidae > Lochmaea > Lochmaea crataegi. The sequence goes on along the minus strand of OX387427.1, from coordinate 7,278,562 downwards.
TCAATTGTCTATTCTATATTTCTATTTAGGAGCAAAATGCCTCATTATTTATTCAAAAGTACTACAAATATAGGGTGAGTCTTTCTTCTTTTCTATGTGGAATAAAATGATAAAACAGGTCGGTTTTACCAAAATTAAATCGACACGTCCAGTATCGCCTCAAATACAATAGGGTCGTAAAATTCGGCACAATGGTTAAGTATTCATTAATATGATAAACCGATGGGCAGAGTCGTGCAGTCAGTTTAAGGGTTTTGCCGAGTTTTTTTACAGTTTTTTTATTATGGTAAATAATTTTGTATTAGGATAAATGTATATATGTAACGCCAATGGTTTATTGCCGCTTTATGGCTATCGACCCTTTCTTGAGCTCCTATGCAATAGGAAATCTAGTATACTGAAGTTTTGTTAGAAATTGGTACTCCGACACTGTCTTTCATCGAAATAATTCGCTAAAGTGGCGTTAAATGATATGATTGTATCTTAAAAAAGAGAATCGTTTAGGAACAGGAAAAGCCGGAGGATGGATTTTTATTGTCAAAACAAAACAATTAATTATGTTTTGTGCTCTGCAATGAAATTAGTTTTTGTATGAGCGTTTACAAGGAATTAATTACTGTCTTAATTGATTTTCTTGCAGCTTAGTTTTAATTTGTCCCTTAAGGCTATACTGCTCATACTTTTTTTTATTTTTTTTTAAATTCTCTTTTTTCTTTGCAGACATTACGTTCAATCTTGAAGTATCTACGAAATCTCGAATCGTCGGGAGTTTTATTTTTGTTGGAAAATTTCTAGAAATGAAATTTGTCATAGAAACCTTTCAATTCAATTATGTGATTGAAGTACAAATTATAATTATTAGACGTAATCGTAGAAAAGTTTTCTACAATACAGAATAGACCGGTTCACTGGTGCAGTTTCATTCCAAAACCTAAACCAGACCGGAAAATTATGATTTAGGTCCCATTCGATTCGAAGTGACAAGAAAATGTTTTACTAGAAATTTGGTGGTAGCAAAAGTTGTTTTTTAAGTGTTGCAACACAAATATCACATGTCAAAATTAACAGGTCCATCAACAATGATGATGTAGGTTAGCCACTCCATAGGCATGATGTTTGGATCAACCTTCGATATCATTCCTTCTTTGACTAAGCGCTCCAGTTCAGCTTCTACATTTTTCCTAATACTGATAAATGTTTAAATTCAGTTCCTGTTAACTTGGTAATCTCTGACAAGTCCCAATTTAGAGTCAAATAGCTCAGCGCATGATTCCAGTACTTGTCCAAGTGTGAATGAAGCGTGCGTTTGTATTGAGTAAAAGGGTCAAGGAAATTTCATACCAGACTCTTCACTCCACTGTAGACCAAATAGCATTGGGTTGGTAGTTTCCATTACAACAACTTATGTAACCTTTGACTATGCTAATCTCTCTGGCTTCAATTTGAAATCACCATAGGCTCGTACTTTGGGTCTTCCAGATAGTTGTGGTGAACCAATTCGTTTCCAGCATTCTGTATTAATAATAGGATAAACTGAACCGGGATCCCAATCCATGGTGCATTTAAATCCATTGATATACTCAGAGGTATTCTGGATCTTGTAAACGTTATTGTAGTTATCGTTGTCTCAAAGTCTCCTTCAGCTAGTTCACGAGATGGTGCTATAGCAAATATTTGTGTGAAAGATACTTCTTTAGTTGTTCCATCTGCCAGTTCTTCTCGTAAATCTGTCCATTTTTGTTTTAAATCAATTTGCAGAAGTTCCTGATTCAAACCAGTAGCAAATATGTCTTTTAATTGCCGTTCCAGCAAATCCCCTTTGTAACCACAGTATTTGCTCAGTTCTTTTAGGTTGTTCGCATAATGTTGATAAATTGACGTTTACTAATAAAACTGTCATTTAAATACACTATTGACTGAAATATTTAAGAATCTCTATTATAAAAAGTTGTTTTTCCTCACCACAAGATGTAAACATAACTCAAAGATGCAAATTACCGACTCGTTCCAAGTTCCAAGCGAAGCAACGTCTGAAAACAAAGAAATTACATAATAATATAGCAAAACGGTGTAAAAAATGAATTGAAGCGATGAGATATCGAGCAAACGCGAAATAAAAACCAGTAATTTCGAAATTACAAATTTAATTCATCTGTTCGGTTCAGCAACAACAGAGTGTTTGCAAATTAGGATTGTTACAGTATAATGTAGCAGTGTATTTCTGCACATTTTCCTGAATAAAAATCGGTATAATGAAGGGGAATTATATTTGCCTTGGAATTACGAATTACCAGTCAAACACTTGCGAGGTTGCTTTTTGTTCCTCGCTTTTTACTGGGAGAAGAGCAGGTTTAATTGTCTATTTAAATTAAAATTTTTGTTTCATCTCAAAACAACGACTTACTAATTTTATTTTCATGAAATTGCATTCATTGTTTAAGTACAAGAAATTAGAAGGGGAGAAATTGAAAAATTTCAAACCATTGGACACGTATTTTATATTTAACTTATTAAAATCTTTCAAGTAACAGAGACCATTGTTTGCAACGGAATTTTGACCAACAAGAAAGCAGACCAAATGGCTGTAAAAAAAACTATTAATATGTATGTACAAACTGCTACAATTCCTTATTGCTTGAACAAGCATGCTAAAAAGCTCTGGAAAATGGTGTGCAGGGGAGATGGGGGGAATGAGAGCCAGTAGGTAATGGGAGCCACTCCATTATTACGGATTGGATCGCCTTAATATAACTTCTGAACGCACTCTATGCTTGACCTTGAGTTGTGATGGCTCATAGATATTAGGAATGGAGAACTATCGATAGTGCTATTTTTACTATCGATGATTATCGATAATTTTCGATAGTTTTACAATCGGTAACATCATTGTACGATTTTTGTCCAAATGTTAAAAATATACATAAATATATACATTTATTTCAAAAAAACGTATCAACTTTGTCAAAAATTGTCACATATTTTGAAAAATGGTCAAAAATTTTAAAAAATTGTCAAAAATGATCAATAATTGTCAAAAATGATCAATAATTGTCAAAAATAGTCAATAATTGTCAAAAATGGTCAATAACTGTCAAAAATAGTCAATAATTGTCAAAAGTGGTCAGTAGTTGTCAAAAATTGTCAAAAATGATCCACAATTGTTAAAATTTTGAAAAAGGTCAATAATTGTCAAAAATGGTCGATAATTTTGAAAAATGGTCGATAATTTTGAAAAAGGTCAATAATTGTCAAAAATGATCGATAATTTTGAAAAATGGTCGATAATTTTGAAAAAGGTCAATAATTGTCAAAAATGATCGATAATTTTGAAAAATGGTCAATAATTGTCAAAATTTTGAAAATGCTCAATAATTTTGAAAAATATTCAATAATTGTCAAACATTGTCAAAATTTTGAAAAATGGTCAAGAATTGTCAAAAAATTTATAAAATGGCCAAGAATTTTCAAAAATTGTCAAAAATAGTCAATAATTGTTAAATATTTTGAAAAATGACCTAGATTGGTCAATAATTGTCAAAAGTTGAAAAAAATGGCGGATTTTTAGTACTTTTGATAGCAATTTTCTCTTCCAAAAGTGATTTTTTTTCTTTTAAAATGTTCTATAAGCAATGGGGGGCTTTCTAATAAGAAAAAAAAACCTTACAAAATTCCGAGAGTCGTGAACCTTACCGGATCCGTTTTAGATTCTGACAGTTTAAAATAATGATTGTACTCACACGCAATACACTCTCTTTCTCTTCCTTCTATCTCTCTTTCTCTTCCTTCTCTCTCGTTCTCCTATTTCTCTTTCTCTTCCTTCTCTCTCGTTCTCCTATTTCTCTTTCCTATTTCTTTCTCTCTCTCTCTATCTCTCTCCCATCTTTCTCTCTATTTATCCATCTCTCTCTCTATTTCTCCATCTCTCTTTCTCTCTCACTCTCCCATCTCTCTCTCACATTTTTCCTTTCTCTGTTTCCCATCTCTCTCTCCCATATCTCTCCCTCTTTCTCCCATCCCTATCTCTCTCTCTCTCTTTCCTATCTCTCTCTCTCCCATCCCTCTCTCTCTCATCTTTATTTCTATTTCTCTCTCTCTCCCATCCATCTCTCTCTCATTCTTATTTCTCTCTGTATCTTTCCTATCTCTCTCTATTTGTCTCATCTCTCTCTTTGACCTATCTTTCTCTCCTATCTCTCTCTCTGTCCCATTTTTTTGATCGCATTTTTATTCCATATCAGCTTTCAAAATATATTCTTCACCTAAACATCTCAACTATCGATAGTACCGAAAACTATCGATTTTTTTCGATAGTCAAAAATATCGATAGTTATCGATAAACCATCGATAGTTCTCCATTCCTAATAGATATCGCGGTTATTTAAAGGTTTTGTGGATATCAGAAGACCTCCAAAGGGGTGCTAGGCTGGTGGCTAATGGAATGGGTATAAGAAAGGCAGCCATTCAATGTAATATCTCCTATCAAATATTCCAGAGCAGATAAAAGAAGGACAGCTTGCAGTGTCCGGCACAATTAGGCAGACATCCTTGTTTTACAATCGAACAAGAAAAGGAAATGGCTGCTTATCTAATAAAGCTCTCCAACATGTTGTATGGATTATCGAGGTGGCAGTTTTATCGCCTTGCCTATAGATGAAAAAGAATTTTGATTGACATTTTAACCTTTATAATCTTTTTAATTTTAATTTTTAATTTTCTTCACCATCAAAATTCTTGTACTTCCTCTTTTCTCGTTACAAAATCAACAACTTAATTTTTTTACTTGTTTATCTTTTACCAGACGACTTGCCGTTTTGATAAATTGTTTTATTGATTTCTATTGATGTTAAAGGTACTTTCACATGTTTTAATACCATGTCCTCTATGAACTACACTTTTTTTTAATCGATTGATTCTATTCGCGATTATTCACTGTCACTTCACAAATTTTTAAATTGACATAAATCTGTTTGGATTACAACATTTTCACACTATACACAGATAGTGTGTCAATTCTAACATTATTTATTGAGGTTTATAAAGCTTTCCTATCCCAGTTCCTTCTATTGCTTTTGAGCCTTCTGTATACCATTGAATGGCACTATTTTAAAGTCTGGTAACGATATTGGGATCCCATTCCTTCTTCTTACTTAATGAAACCTCCTCCATGAGAAGCAGAAATTTTGACACCACAATAAGAGGACTAGTTTTTTTTTGGAAAAAAATGATCGTAACTGAGGCGCTACTGAAGCTCATTCTAAGTGGTCACACGTTAGTTCATTTCAAATGTTATTATCTTTGGCATTACTCATTAAAAACAAAACCTGCATATAAATTACTCTTAGTTGATGTACAACGTTTTGTATTACGCGCCAGGTGATTGATGTTAATTTGTTTTTGCATGAGCAACGGACAGGTAGAAGCGTTCTCCCCCCTTGTAATTAACGAATTTTTGCCAACGTTCAAATGTTAGTACTTACACAGAAATTATTAAGTAAACCATTGTCTCTGTAGTTTCTAAAAACGACAATTAGATGGCGCTATTGAGAAGTTAAGAGCTCATAAATCAGTAGAGTTGGAATTGAGACATTCTTATTTATTCATTGTTTAATGTTTCAAAGAAAAACATTTTTTAATCTACTCTGTTTTTTTGAAGAAAGCTAGAGCTTACATAGGTATGTGGAGACGGATATAAGGAAAGGGAGAAAGGAGTTATTGGAAGAGTGGGGATGGAAGTGGACGAAGGCCAAGGCAAGGAGTATGAGGAAGAAAGTAAGAGAGGAAATAGAAAGGGGACCTGGACATGATGTAGATGAATTGTACAATGTGATACAGTGCTGTAAAAGAGAGGGAAAGAGGAGCAATAGGCGTGAGCGGAGGGCCAATTACTGGTGGAATGAGGAAATAGAGGAGCTGTGGAGGGAGTGTAAGAAATAACGAAGACGGATGCTGAGGGGAAGGGGAAGGATAGAGAGAAGAGGGGGATACAAAGAAAAGAAGAAGGAACTGGAGCGTAGGGTGGAGAGGAAAAAAAGAGGGAAGTGGGAAGAGTTACTGGGGGAATTGGAAAACAATCCATGGGGTAAGGCGTATGAGATAGCGGTGGAAATAGGAACGAGGAACTAGAGGAAGATTGGGAGAAGGAAATTAAAGGGAAATTGTTCACAGTGGGAGAAGGAGGAGTGGGGGGCAGAATTCGAGAAATCTAGGATACTAGAGGGTAAGGAAAATGAGGGGAATGAGGCCGGTAGAGAAATGGGAAGTAGAGGAGGGCGAGAGAAACATTAAAGTAAGGGAAGCCCCAGGAATAGATGGCCTGAGGGGTGATATGATGAAGAGGCTGTTGGATGACAATGGGGAATACTTCTGGGAACTATTCAATAGGGTGCTGAGGGAGGAAGAAGAAGACGACGGTGTGAGCGGAGAGTGCGAGGGACCGCCGCCCGTCTCGGGTAGTGATTCCGAGGCGGGGGTAACGGCGAGTTGGAGGTGGGTTTGGTTGGTAGGGGATGAGTCCAACACTGTTTGGGCTCTGGACCTATTCGAACATGAGTTTCCCATCTAGACCCGAAAAAAAAATCCACTCTGTATAACATTTTTTTTATAATAAGGACGAGCTCGAATGCGTAAAAATAAAAAATATATCAACTTCATGCTTAATGACTTTCTTTATAGTACAGTACGTTCGAAAATGACTTAGCAAACAATAAGAAAAACAATCAGACCTTCAACATCTTAAATTGTCTAAGTAAACGATCCAAAATTGTTTTTCTACACCAGCTGCTCATTCTTCTATGCCTTAAATAATTATATATTAATTTGTTACACGATGATTTTTCATATTTCTCAATTTATCTAGAAGATCAGTATAAGAAAAACGAGTATTATTGGAATTTATTTTGTTAGTGAGATATAATCAGTAACAAGAAGGGGAAGGGTAAATGCAATGATTATTCACTCTTCCCTTTCCGGGCAGAGAGGCATGCTAGGAAGGACCTCCAATTAATGCAGAAATGGCCTGCTACACATGGATGACTCAAAAACCGAGGAAGGTGTAGAAGCAGAAATATACACAGCCAAGCCAAAGACAAGAGTCTCACTGTGCTTAGGCAAACATGTGACGATATTCCAGGCAGAAGATGCAGAAATACAGCACTGTGCAGGAGAGCTATTAAGGCAAGAGTTTGAGGGGACCATTGCCATATCAGTTCCATGCAGATAAATTCCAAACTCGTTTTGGACTGCTTGGAGATGCTACAAGTGCTGGGCAGTCATAATAGATTGTCCTTATCCTGGGTACCACTCAGATCACAAGGGCAATGAAGAGGCAGACTCACTAGCCCGAGAAGGCACAGAGCCTTTCTGTGGCATGGCGAATGTGCTTTGAAAATAAAAAGCAGTACTTGGCCAATAATGAAGCAGGAACAGTTTATCAAAGAATCCTCGCCCAAATTCACGGCATACCTACTGAGCCAGAAAAGGAGAACAATCAGGATCCAGGTTGAGCTCCTAAAGGGGCATTGTAGTGTTACGTAACGATAAGGTAATGCCAATTTGCAACGCTTCCAACAATGTTGGGCGACAATTTGTAACTGCTACTCAGTTTAGAGAGCACCTCAGGTGTAGATTCTGAGACCAAACTAGTACAAATTCAGAGAGTAGTCTTACCGGTTCTCGGGTAATCCTACTTGACATTTATTTAAGGTACTGAAATTAGATAAAGGTAAATTATGAAAGTTAAGAAAGGTAAGTGGGCGCCACCCTGAATAATACTAGCTTATTTGTTATTCACATCAGCATTATAACGACAAATCCTGTAAGATTGGAAGGGAAAATAAACTTTATGAACAACGTTATTAAATTTACAAGTTGTATATTAACTTTTGTTACAAACAATTAAACAAAGGAAAACAATTGACAAGTTTTTATTGACTATTGACGTCGTTGAAGAAGCGATGAAATCTATTACTTTCCTGGAATGATGGTGAGGAGATGGTGTCCTTGATGTCCTTTTTAGGTTACATATCTTGTCCAGGTAAAGTTCGGGTCCAGGTAAAGTTCTGGTCCAGGTAAAGTTCGGGTCCAGGTAAAGTTCTGGTCCAGGTAAAGTTCTGGTCCAGGTAAAGTGCATTCAGATGAATGCACTTCTTAAAGATAAGATACGATAAGTTAGAAAGGCTTCAATGGCACATGTTCACAGGAAATAATAATGAAATAATAATGAACCGCCATTCTTTAAATACAGGAAATCATATGAAAGATAACAGACTTACGTCTCATGTTCATGTCAAGCTCAGACGCCTTGACCAGGAAAGGAATTTACATTTCAATAGTGAATTCCTAATTCATATTTAATTAATAAGTGGCAGAAGAAGAGATACGAGGCCGAAGTGGGAATATCAAAATAGAAGTGACTATTTTCACGACAGACGGAACTCGATCGGCCCGTATAGAAACGTTGATTTCGACTCTCGTCGACAGTAAAATATATTCAGCCTTGAAAGATTTCTCGGTGTTGGGTATGAGAAAGGACTGGCTATTCGCCGCCCATACGATAATTTATTATTAATTAACTGAAGGAAAGTAAAGTGAATGAAATTAACGTTACAGTAGACTTAACAAACACAACAGACACAACCATATGTAGGTTTTGCCAAGAAGATGAGGAAACCTCAGCACACATACTACTGCGAAGGCCTGACTAGGCTGAAGTTTTAGACGATAGGGGAGGAAAAATCACAACCCTCCCAATATATGGACGGGTCTAGGCAAGGAACTCTAGCATAAAAGGAGGGCTCGTACAATAGATCTGCAAAGGTCGTCGTGTAGAGGCTTTTAGAAGCATATAAGCCCAATATTTATCTTATTATCTCCCCTTCTTGAAACTTACTAAAATTTTCTTCTAGTTTTCTACATGTATCTCTGAATATCTCTTTTCTTTTAATTTTGTTTATTCTTTTTTTCACTTAAAATCCAAGCAGCAAGAAATTTTTAGTTCGACTACGTGGTAGAATCAAATTTTAATTATTTTCTATGTTATATATATATATATAAAACGAGCACCGTTGCACACAGTTCGAAAGAAAAACGTAGAATTTTTTCCAATTAGATTCTAATTCGCCAATTTAACTTCTGTAGCTACAAAACCCAATTGCTAAGACATCCATCTTGTGTAAATAATTGAACCGACCATGCCTCGATACAAATGAAATTTTCTTTCGTTCAAGCAATCAACCCAATAACAACTCTAATGGTAGTTCTGTCCACGCACGGCACGCGCCCGATCTTCGTCACGCACAAACACACGATAGGATAGAACAAACGCACACGCACACGCGAGCTTACACTAATAGAAAAACTTTATAATAAGAAATATAGAAATAAGAAACTCAGTAGAAAACAATAAAAAGATCAATCAATTCACTATTTTGGTATTAAACTTATATACAGGGTGTCAATTTTAAAACTTACAATGGGCTGTACCTCGTGAACGAAAAGAGATTTCATTTCAAAACTGTTTCTAGTGTAAAGAGGGGGAACTAAAATGACATGAGAGAGAACGCACCCCCATCAACCTACCCCACCTACAAAAATTTGAATGGCAACCCCCTACTTGTGATACGTCGTTAGAAACCCTGTAGAAAATGCTTTCCAATGGTCTAAGTCATAATTATACAGGATGTAACAATAAAACAGAAAAATTTGGTGTATTTGTTCTTCCATCTTTTCATGGAAAGTGGACCAAGAATATCAATTGCAAAGAGCTCTTCGGAAAGATACTGTGCAATTTTTTTCTTCTTTTTGTGTTTTTTCTTCTCTTCTTCTTCCTCCTTTCGCTATTCCCTTCTACTTCCATCTTCAAAAACCATATTGGGGGTCACAGAAACATGCTCTACATTTCGACTCTAAACCGTATTTTTTCTACATCCTATTAGTGCGTTTAGTCATCACCCCACGCAATTTGCAAGCAACTAAATTTTCATTTCCAAATTTTTTATGGTTATTTCAAGTAACATTATCGTACAAAAAGTATCGTTTAATTTTGAACAAAACCGCATGATTGGAATTTTTTTTTGGTGTACGCAGTTGAACAAGAAAAACACACACAATTCGCCGGGATAACTCAGCTCACGTACGCAGCGTACACGTTAACTACACTGATAATTAGGCACGTCCCGTAGATTGTTTATTGGCATATAACGCAACGTAACGTATCGTCGTTCTTCGCTATGCTAGGAATGCCAAATCAGCGTCCGTATATAGATACATAATATATTTTTTTGCGACAAGATCTCTTCCTAATAATTAGTACAAAATACAAATATATCACATTAGAAAAAAATTAATTTCTGCGTGTAAAAACTTCAGTAGAAACCATAGAAATAAGTGTAACTAAAGTCAGTGTAACGACATTAGAATAAAGCAATGTCAGATATATTTTCTAAAATTGTTAGGCTCACTATACAAATGTTCTCCTTACTTCAGTAAAATGTTTGTAAGACGCAGTCGCGGTTAATGGTAACTTATAATACCGATCCGAACATCGATAGGTTGGAACCGTCGTAGCCCTGGGCTTAGCGTAAGGGCTTGTAACTGAGGGGTCCCGGGTTCGATTCCCCGATGGTTTCGCTTTTTCAGTTTCGGAATGTGTAGCTTATATGTTAGTTCGTGATGTTTTTAGAAAGCTAGTTTGGACATATTTAAAAAATAATACATAAATATAAATTTATTAGTGAGCATTATAATAAGTCGCTTAAAATTGCTGGAAAAAGAATAATTCATTAAAAAGAACTTTATGTATGTTACTATATTTAAGAAAATTTTGAAGAACTGGCAACGTAGCAGCAGTGCAACGGAAAGCTAATACATCCAGTCCATTATTTGGCATAATATTACAAAGTAACAGTCAGTTTTAATGCGGCCCACTGTGTTGTAAAAAAATATTATTAATATAATATCTATGTGTTGGTTGAGTGAGTTTAGTTCTTAGTTGTAGAAAAGTATTATTAATATAATATCTATGTGTTCGTAGATGTTAGTGGCGTGAGTGAATTTTTATTAATATAATATTTATTTGTTCGTAGATGTTAGGGTAACTTTAACAAATATAATTTATCAGTAATTAATTAGAATAGCATTATGGAGAACATTTGAATTAAAAACTTGATTTCACAATATTCCAAATTATAGGAAATTTATATGTACGCCATTGGGCGGCATTTGCCATCAATGGTATTAAAAATATGGGTCATAACATTAAGCGTAGAAACATTATACAACGTATGTGGCGCCAGAACATTACTGGCCAATCATAAACCTTGAATGCATTTTTAGTGTGAGAGAAAGAGAAAGAGAGAAGTTCGAAAGGGCTGTTTTTTGGGGATGGAAGTTTTTTGGTAGATTAGATTTTGGTGGTATTTTGTCCCGGATATAGGAAATTGTCCTCTGCAGGGGGGGCTTTTGGGGGGAACTCGTGAAACGTGTGATGTTACGAAAAAGCGTTCGTTACGCGATGACTCATTAGAAAGAGAGAGAGAGAGACGAAGGCCATAGTGTACGTTCAGTGCAGAGAGAGAGAGAGGGAGAGAGAGAGACGCAGGCTGTAGTGTACGTTCAGTGCAGAGATAGAGACGCCCTGAAATAACGCGCCATACTATATAACCAACGCTGCGTTAAAATTTTGAAAAATTGGCAAAATTTTGAAAAAATGGTCAATGATTATAAAAGACTGTCAAAAATGGTCAATAATTTTTAAAAATTGTCAAAATTTTTGAAAAATGGTAAAATTTTTTGAAAAATGGTCAAAATGGTCAATAATTGTCAGAACCTGTCAAAAATGGTCAAAAATGATCAATAATAGTTAAAATTTGAAAAAATGGTCTGAAATGGTCAAAATTTTTGAAAAATTGTCAAAAATGGTCAATAATTGTCAGAAACTGTCAAAAATGGTCAATAATTGTTAAAATTTTGAAAAAATGGCCATTAATAATAAAAAACTGTCAAAAATGGTCAAAAATTGTTAAAAATTGTCGAAAATAGTCAATAATTGTCAGAACTTGTCAAAAATGTTCAATAATTGTTAAAATTTGAAAAAATGGTCAAAAGTTTTGAAAAATTGCCAAGAATGATCAATTATTGTCAAAACTGTCAAAATTGGTCAATAATTGTCGAAAAAGGTCAATAATTGTTAAAATTTGAAAATATATTCAAAAATTTTGAAAAAATGGTCAAAAATGCTCAAAAATTGTCAAAAATGGTCAATAATTGTTAAAATTTGAAAAAATGGTCAAAAATGGTCAATAATTGTCAGAAACTGTCAAAAATGGTCAATAATTGTTAAAATTTTGAAAAAATGGTCATTAATTATAAAAAACTGTCAAAAATGGTCAAAAATTGTTAAAAATTGTCAAAATTTTTGAAAAATTGTCAAAAATAGTCAATGATTGTCAGAACCTGTCAAAAATGGTCAATGAGTTTTAAAATTTGAAAAAATGGTCGAAAATGATCAAAATTTTTGAAAAATTGCCAAAAATGATCAATAATTGTCAAAATTGGTAAATCATTGTCAAAAATGGCCAATGATTGTTGAGATTTGAAAAATTTTTTAAAAATTTTGAAAAAATGGTCAATAATTGTCAAAAATTGTCAAAATTTTTAAAAAATGGTCAAAATTTTCGAAAAATTGTCAATGATGGTCAAAAATTATCAAAATTTAGAAAAAATGGTCAATAATTATAAAAAACTGTCAAAAATGGTCAATAATTGTTAAAAATTCTCAAAAATGGTCAATAATTGTTAAAATTTGAAAAAATGGTCTAAAATGGTCAACATTTTTGAGAAGTTCTCAAAAATGATCAATAATTGTCAAAACTGTCAAAATTGGTCAATAATTGTCAAAAATGGTCAATAATTGTTAAAATTTGAAAAAATAGTCAAATATTTTGAAAAAATGGTCAATAATTGTCAAAATTTTTGAAAAATGGTCAAAAATGGTCATTCTATTGTGCATAAGAAGCAAGCTTCTGTCGGCGGTCCTACGACCGCTCACCTTTTTTTTGTAAATTCAATGTTTTTGGGAATTGGGTACAGCTGTGGGTGTATGAATCCCGACCATCGGCCATTTGGCTATCAGAGTTTTCAAGAAACTAGGATAGGATACAAGGAAACCACAGAAAAACCTGTAACACCGATGGGGTTAGCTGAGGGGTACGCGGAGTGGCTATCTGATAGAGATGGGGGAGTTGTCTAGATGATTTACGAGATCTTCGTAAGCGGTTTTTAGGAGGTGAAGTTTTCTTGGAAGTGATTGACGTCTTGACCAAGGCATTTGGAGAATATTTTTTGCACTGATGTTTTCGGAGGTTGTAGTTCGATTGACGTAACGGGATTGTAGGTCTTTTAGGCGAGAAGTGATAGGGGAAATGTTTGTGTTGTTATGAACCTTGATGCTTGGGGACAGAAATGATTGGTATTGGCAGTAGCGGATTGGATGTTTTTAAGAGTACTGGGTGTGAGGGTGCAAAAGATGGTGGATTTGTAGTCAATAATGGGTCGAATGAAGGTTTTATACGTGTGGAGAAGAGTGGATGGGTGTGTTCGCCCAAACTTTCCTCCTAACGCCTCGATGATATTGGCTCTATTCCGCATTTTGTCCAGAGTCATTTGGACATCTGTTCTCCAGTTGAGGGTGTGAGTGAATCCCACCCCCCAAGTAAGTGACTTCTTTGCCGATTTTGAGCTAATCCCCCCAGAGCGATATTCGGAAATTTTGAGGTTCAAGTTTCCTGATTGGGTGGCAGAAGACTATTGCCTAGTTGAGGGTCACTCTCCATTTGCTGCACTATTTTGAATAGATGTTGAGAGTTTGATGGGTGCGAAGTTGGAGTGTATGGAGGTTTTTGACTGTGGAGAAAGAGAGGTGTCGTCAGCGTATAGCTGCATGTAGTCGTAGGGGTTTCGAGGAGACGGAATGTCGTAGATGTATATGAGATATAGTAGAGGTGCCAGGACGGCTCGAGGGGTAAATGGTCTAGATAGGGAGTTTCCAACTTTGACACTTATGGAACGGGTTGTGAGGTAAGAGAAGATGAGTTTTACTGTAGGAAGTGGTACTCGGTTGCTCATGAGTTTCCTAACCAGGCCCGTATGCCAGACCTGGTCGAAAGCCTTTTGGACATCCATGAAGATGGCTGCGCATTGTTAGTGCCTATGGATGTTGTGTTATTGGTTGACTAGCTCTTTTGACAGTTTTCGTGTGAGGTAAGTGAGGTTAGGAAATAAAAATGAAAACTTTACACACACACACACGTGCAATATGAGCCCGTCCCTCCCAGGATGCACCGCTCTAAGCGAAATGCATCTCGGGGAGAACTTCCACCAAACCCCCATCTCATCTGGCTGTCTTCTCCTTGGATGTCTCTCCTGAGTGGGTTTTCTTGAGACTTTAGGACATTAGCTGAGCTAACAGTCTTGTCACCTGTTCGAGTGTGGTCGTTGACTTTTTGGATGTCGCTGACTCCTGGTTTCGTTCCTTTTGGGGCTGGTTTCCTCGTTCTCTTGTTATTTAGGACATCCCTTATAGCTTGCTAGGTGTTCTTCCTGGCAGTTTGCGCAGGTGGCCTGGCTTGTTCTTTTGTCTACTGCACTCGTTGGAGCGGTGTGGTCCTCCGCACCTGACGCACTTTGTGTTTACTCTTGGCAATTGTAACTCTGTAAGTTGACTTACAACCCCTCGTCAAGGGCAATCGATACCTTTTTGGTAATTGTCACTCACGTCCTTCAAAACAGTGTCAAAATGCGTTGTTCACAATATAGGGAGGATAAAAACACTAATATTATTCCACCGGTCCAACATTACAGTTGTAAAATAATCATACTATTATAGGCATTATCTTTTCTTCGAAGAAACGAGTACGATACTATGCTATTGTTAACCTATAACGATAACAAAATATCTTGGAATGAAGTCTACAAATAATAGATATCAAAGAATAAAAATATATTATTCTAACGCTTACAACAATGTTTTGAAAAATATTTTTCAAAAACAGTGACCGTTCAACGAAGAAAATCTTGTAGATTTACCAGCCCCGTTTGACTTAGAAGTGTAATTCAATGTCTGTCGGGGCATGTAGCTCGGGAAGTAGTTGTTTCTTCTTCGTTGAACGGTCACTGTTTTTGATAAATATTTTTCAAAGCGTTAGAATCATATATTTTTATTCTTCGATATCTATTGGTAACACGCTTTACTAAATACGAAAATTTTACAGGAAACTGTAATAATTCTCTACAAACAATATTAGATTTTCTTTTTATGTTGATCATGTCTGTCGTTCGGCAACTGAATACGTATAGCATGTTTGGTTGTTTCAGGTGTTACATACACTGACCACAGTCCACACAGTCTGTACAGTCTGTACACTCCGCCATGCCGTCACATCCAACGACGAAAGCGAGTAATAAGTTTGTAAGAGGACAAGTTTTTGATAATATTAGCATATTTGGTTAGCGATGGTTCGATGCCCGGTTTTTAGGATGCGTCCAGATGTTACCGCTTGATATTGTTTTAAATCACATAATTTTTTTACTTAATATTTTGAAAATCCGTTAAATATATTGACATTTTTGACATAAACGTACTAAAAATTATCATCGATGAAGTTAGTTCGAAGTTTGGTGATGGAGAATCATCAAACACCCTTATACGTACGTCTGGCCTCTAAGGCATTACCATTGGCTTATCCATATAAGATAACTTTGGAAGCACCCTGTATATATAAATATTAACGTACCCTTGTATCTGTAGGATTTTAATATGTTAGAGAATTAATTTGTAGTTGGAAAAAAATTCTACTTTTTAAATCAATTATAAATTGAGTTTTGTGTCAGTTACAAACGCTTGTAAATCTAGCTTGAATTTTTCATCAATTAGTTCAGCCTTGAATGAATATTCTTAATTAGTAGCGAGATAAATGACAAAAAGCGATTGTGGAATACTAAATTACCAATTAGTTTCAATAATTAAAATGTAATGAGAAGTCTAATTTGTTCGCTTTTATTTGGATTTTGGTCGATGGAAAAAATACAAAAACTAACCAATTATTTTTGTGTTTATTATTCTCTCACTTTTACACTCACGGTCGACTTAATTATAGATAAGTACCACTCCTACAACTATGATAATTAAAATTTGAATTAATTTGAAAAAAATGGAAATTTCAGTTATTTCCCTATCTGAAGGATGAAAACTAACAGTGTGAATCGCTTGTAACATAATTATTAGGTGGTAAAAATTAATTAGCAGCAAATTTAATTAACTGTCTGAATATATTTCAAATTTTTATCCAAAATAAGCATTGTGGGTAACTCTGTGGGTGGTTCGACTTTAACAGTACCCAACAATCAAAATCATTTCCAAGTATTGAGGGAATTGGTTCAAAATTTAAAACAAATAAACATTTTGTAAAATGAAAAATGGAAAAAATTCGAAATAGGGGTATTTTTTGGGAAAAGAAATCGACTGGCAGACTTAGTTTTTTGATAAAATCTTACTTTCACCTTGAAATAGTGTAATGTAATTTTCGAAAAAACGGATTTTCAACATAAACTCTTACTTTAACGATTTATAAAATGAAAACCTTCCCGGTTACAGTATTGTCAACTTTTTTCTTAATAGATTGGTCTTTTAAGAGTACTCTGCTAAAATTTCGTCTCCAAATTTTTAGTTTTGTGGTTTTTATGATTTTTTCAAGTAGATGGTGTAGTTTTTGGAAAAAATCACTACCCTTATTTAACAATTTATAAAGTGAAAACCTTTCCGGTTATAGTATTGTCAATTTTTTTTTAATAGACTGGTATTTTAAGAGTACTCTGCTAAAATTTCGTCTCCAAATTTTTAGTTTTGTGGTTTTTATGATTTTTTCAAGTAGATGGTGTAGTTTTTGGAAAAATTAACTACCCTTATTTAACGATTTATAAAGTGAAAACCTTTCCGGTTATAGTATTGTCAATTTTTTTTCAATAGACTGGTATTTTAAGAGTACTCTGCTAAAATTTCATCTCCAAATTTTTTGTTTTGTGGTTTTTATGATTTTTTTAAGTTGATGGTGTGTTTTTTTTGGAAAAATTGACTAGCCTTACTTTAACGATTTATAAAGTGAAAACCTTTCCGGTTATAGTATTGTCAAATTTTTTTTTTATAGATTGGTATTTTAAGAGTACTCTGTAAAAATTTCAGCTCAAAATTTTAGTTTTGTGGTTTTTACGATTTTTTCAATTTGATGGTGTGTTTTTTGGAAAAATTCACTACCCTTACTTTAACGATTTATAAAGTGAAAACCTTCCCGGTTATAGTATTGTCAATTTTTTTTTAATAGATAGCTCTTTTAAGAGTACTCTGTTGAAATTTCAACTAAAAATTTTCAGTTTTGTGGTTTTTATGATTTTTTCAAGTTGATGGTGTGTTTTTTGGAAAAATTCACTACCCTTATTTTAACGATTTATAAAGTAAAAACTTTACTCGTTATAGTATTGTCAAAATTTTTCTCGATAGATTGCTCTTTTAAGAGTACTCTGTTGAAATTTCAACTAAAAATTTTCAGTTTTGTGATTTTTATGATTTTTTCAAGTTGATGGTGTGTTTTTTGGAAAAATTCATTACCCTTATTTTAACGATTTATAAAGTAAAAACCTTCCCGGTTATAGTATTGTCAATTTTTTTTTAATAGATAGCTCTTTTAAGAGTACTCTGTTGAAATTTCAACTAAAAATTTTCAGTTTTGTGGTTTTTATGATTTTTTCAAGTTGATGGTGTGTTTTTTGGAAAAATTCACTACCCTTATTTTAACGATTTATAAAGTAAAAACTTTACTCGTTATAGTATTGTCAAAATTTTTCTCGATAGATTGCTCTTTTAAGAGTACTCTGTTGAAATTTCAACTAAAAATTTTCAGTTTTGTGATTTTTATGATTTTTTCAAGTTGATGGTGTGTTTTTTGGAAAAATTCATTACCCTTATTTTAACGATTTATAAAGTGAAAACCTTTCCGGTTATAGTATTGTCAAATTTTTTTTTTATAGATTGGTATTTTAAGAGTACTCTGTAAAAATTTCAGCTCAAAATTTTAGTTTTGTGGTTTTTATGATTTTTTCAAGTTGATGGTGTGTTTTTTGGAAAAATTCACTACCCTTATTTTAACGATTTATAAAGTAAAAACTTTACTCGTTATAGTATTGTCAAAATTTTTCTCGATAGATTGCTCTTTTAAGAGTACTCTGTTGAAATTTCAACTAAAAATTTTCAGTTTTGTGATTTTTATGATTTTTTCAAGTTGATGGTGTGTTTTTTGGAAAAATTCACTACCCTTATTTAACGATTTATAAAGTGAAAACCTTTCCGGTTACAGTATTGTCAAATTTTCTTAATAGACTGGTATTTTAAGAGTACTCTGCTAAAATTTCATCTCCAAGTTTTTAGTTTTGTGGTTTTTATGATTTTTTTAAGTTGATGGTGTGTTTTTTTGGAAAAATTGACTACCCTTACTTTAACGATTTATAAAGTGAAAACCTTTCCGGTTATAGTATTGTAAAATTTTTTTTATTAGGTTGGTATTTTAAGAGTAGGTACTCTGCTAAAATTTCATCTCCAAATTTTTAGTTTTGTGGTTTTTACGATTTTTTTAAATTGATGCTGAGTTTTTTGGAAAAATTCACTACCCTCACTTTAACAATTTATAAAGTGAAAACCTTCCCGGTTATAGTATTGTCAAATTTTTGTTAGTAGATTGCTCTTTTAATAGTACTCTGTTGAAATTTCAACTAAAAATTTTCAGTTTTGTGATTTTTATGATTTTTTCAAGTTGATGGTGTGTTTTTTGGAAAAATTCACTACCCTTATTTAACGATTTATAAAGTGAAAACCTTTCCGGTTATAGTATTGTCAAATTTTTTCAATAGACTGGTATTTTAAGAGTACTCTGCTAAAATTTCATCTCCAAGTTTTTAGTTTTGTGGTTTTTATGATTTTTTTAAGTTGATGGTGTGTTTTTTTGGAAAAATTGACTACCCTTACTTTAACGATTTATAAAGTGAAAACCTTTCCGGTTATAGTATTGTAAAATTTTTTTAAATAGATTGGTATTTTAAGGGTACTCTGCTAAAATTCCATCTCCAAATTTTTAGTTTTGTGGTTTTTACCATTTTTTCAAGTTGATGGTGTGTTTTTGGGAAAAATTCATTACCCTTATTTTAACGATTTATAAAGTAAAAACCTTCCCGGTTATAGTATTGTCAAATTTTTCCTCAATAGATTGCTCTTTTAAAAGTACTCTGTTAAAATTTCAGCTAAAAATTTTGAGTTTTGTGGTTTTTATGATTTTTTCAAATTGATGCTGTGTTTTTTGGAAAAATTCACTACCCTTATTTTAATGATTTATAAAGTGAAAACCTTTCCGGTTATAGTATTGTCAATTTTTTTCCTAATAGATTGCTCTTTCAAGAGTACTCTCTTAAAATTTCATCTCCAAATTTTTTGTTTTGTGAATTATATGATTATACGGTGCGAAGGTGTGGGGTGAAAGAGCGGGAGTGAATGCTAGGCCACTCCTGCGGGTGCAGAGAGGGATACTGCTAAGTGTGGTGCAGGGGTACAGGACAGTGGGTGGATTGGCAGCAGCGGTGCTGGCAAGGACCTACCCATTGGATGTGATGGCTAGAGCCAGGAATAAACGATGGAGGGGTGCGACCAGAGAGGAAGTTCAGAAATGGAGAGAAGGTGGGAGGAGTATGAGGGCGCGCTAAAAGGTGCGATTGGGAATAGGAGAGTTTGGATGGACCGGAAATTCGGGGAGGTGAACCTCTTATCACAGGTGTTCACTGGACATGTGTCGAGAGTAAGGTACCTCCACAAGATTGGAAAAAGAGAGACTGGAGTGTGCGAGAGGTGTGAAGTGGAGGATGATGTGGGGCATGCGTTTAGATGCTGGAGGAACGAGGAAGTGCTGAAGAAGTCGGAGAGGAAACTAGGGGAGGCGGTGTATTAGGAGAACATGGTGAAGATAAGGTTGAGTGGGGAGGAGGAATGGATGGAGGTTAGTGAAGTAGTAGAGAGCATGGTTAGGGGAAGAGAAGAACCCGATATGGCATTAGAGGTAGGAGTGATAGTTAGGGAGAAGACGACGGTGTGAGCGGAGAGTGTGCGAGAGGGTAACGGCGAGTTTGAGGTGGGTTTGGTTGGTAAGCATCTCCACGGGGATGAGTCCAACACTGTTTGGGTCCTGGACCCATTCGAACATGAGTTTCCCATCTCGACCAGAAAAAAAACGTTACACAGATATACGACATAAACAAAATGTGCGTTTAGTTTTTTGCGTATCATAATTTCAATTTTAGATTTTCTTGGCTGGTTCATCAGTATGTTGAATAATTTAGAATAATATTAATTACCATAGTAATGGAATAAGTTAAACGAAAGCTTACTGGTGATCTAACTTTTAGTTACGCATGAAAAATCGTCAAATAACGTTAGCTTCATTTCGTTATAATTTTCAACTACAGCTCTTATTATTTAAAACCATCAAAACATCTAACACATTCTTATCAACACCATCTGATTTGAATAAACACAATTCGTTATCATCTAAATGTACAAATAATCTCTCGTTCTCACGAAGCAAGTTACCGTCTAGGTACCTGTTCAGTTCCATGTCGCTAAACACCCACCCACCCATTCATTCATATCATTGTATGGTATCCTTCCACCTGGACCATAGTATAATAGTACCTACTAAGGTACCCATATCGTGAGAACAAATAATATGTGACCATGTGACAGACATTTTATTATTACGGACAATGTAACGGTCAAGATTTTGCTTGAATATGAAACAAAAGTGATGCTGGTTATATACAGGGTGCTACAACATAAAAATGAAAGAACTGTATGAAATTTTTTTAAATTAAACTAATTGCAGATTTATAAAATAATAAACCAACAAGTATGTTACATCGTTGTATTTCAAATGAAGTGACAAGTAATTTTCAACGAAAATATACAGGGGGTGCCATTTGATAATAAAAAGTGAGAGGTGGCTGTCAAAGGACTGTTGAGTAAAATAAAGTTTCTGATACGTCATTAGGAAGGAACAGTTTTTACAGTATTGGATTATCTTTTAAATTAAGCGAGATATTGCTTATAAACGATAACTTGGGACACGGTGTACCTATAGCTAGTAGGCTTTGGTGCTGTTAACCTTACAATAATTATAAATTATAATTACTTCTTATCGGGTATACACCTTGTTAAGAAATTTTCCTACCGAAACTATTTATTACGTTGAATGACAAATACTACAAAATAAAGAATTTACAAAAATTACATTTGGTTCCATCTGCTTCGAGATATATATGACATATTTACATATTTGGGATAATTTTAAGCAGTTTTAAATTGGAGCTCCTGGAGACCGATAGCTTTTCCAAACCTCCTTCCTGTGGCACCAACAATGTTTCAATTGAAAGAGCACGAACTTTCGAAATATATTAGTAGCATTAAAAACTGTAATAGATACAATCTCCTTATGTCCGCATTCATACGGAACACTCAAGACTGAGCACAACCTTGACCATCAGTTTTTGACACATTCTAGATGATTTAAAGCAGCCTGGTCTGGCTGAGTTAAAGCGTTTTTTGAGGCAGTCTTGAGCAAAAATATCTACCTCCATACCTTTTGTAAGATGAATCAATACAACCTAAATGGGTGCCGACACATGAGGGGATTGCAGGTAATGAAATGGAGGACCAGTTAGATAAAGAAGGCTCTAAAGGAGACTGCAGAGGTCTCTTTGTGGAATCATAAGAGTGGAAATGGGGAACTGGTTAGATAAGGAACACCAGCTCAAATGGAGGTTGACACAAGGCACCTCCATACAAAGAGTTAACTGAACAAGGTAAACAACGAACTCTCAACCAGTTACAGTTACAACCTGGTGACTGGACACTGCACCTTGAGGAAACATTTGTACAAAATGAGCAAAGTTAGTTTTTCAGCTTGTGTACCACTTGATGATGGTGGTTGCTCTATGTCGCTTAAAGTTATGCTCTTTCCAGCAGGAACTTGAATCTTCTTCTTCTTTCTTTTTGGCCCACCAGTTTGCAAATAATCGGCACGATTCTTTTCAAATTGTTCTAAAAACGAATCTCCAATAGCGTCGTGATCCACATTTTGCTTTTCGGGCAGCCTGTCTAGTAGCTTCTGTTTGTTCAATGGTTTTATACCGCATTTTTCAAACCCAGCAATCAAATTGCTTCCCTTGTTCCCATCCAGTTTATTCCTGAGTTCCTTCAACACTGTTGGGAATACATCCTTAGGAATAGCAGCATATTTGCTTCCCGAAGCAGATTCCTTCCATTTCCTTAGTATTTCACGCCACCTCTTTTGGTTGGCCCAAAGAATGCTACATCTAACGGTTGTGTTAATTGTGTGCTGTTCCGAGGGAGACAAACGAACTTTACATTGCGAGTTTCACACAGTTCCCAAACGTGCTTACTTATGTGGGAAGACAGGTTGTCTTCTATCAGGACAATTGGTCCAGTAAGTTTTCTAGTATGATGTAAAAAGTGGGATTCGAACCAATCTTCAAAATGCACTGAATCAGACCAGCCGTTTTTCGACCGGTTGTAGCGAGTACCATCAGGACCGTTTTAGTCCAAGTGGACCATATATTCTCGGCCTTGAATACAACATAGGGCGGCATAATATCCCCACTAGCACTTCCACGAAACATTAGCGAAGTTGAGGTCTTGCTAGAGTTACATATATTTTCAACATATTTTGTACCCCAATTTTTGAAAAATTGTCAAAAATTTTTAAATATGGTCAAAAATTTGGAAAAATGGTCAAAAATTGTCAAAAACTGTCAAAATTTGGAAAAAATGGTTAATAATTGCCAAATATTTTCAAAATTTGTCAAAAACTGTCAAAAATGGTCAAAAATTTTGAAAAATGGTTAAAATTTTTGAAAAATTGTCAAAAATGGTCAATAATTGTCAAAACCAATCAAAATTCGTCAAAAATTCTCAAAAATGATCGATAATACTTGTTAAAATTTTGAAAAATGGTCAAATATTGTCAAAATTTTGAAAAAATGGTCAGTAATTGCCAAATATGTTAAAATTTTTGAAAAATTGTCAAAAATGGTCAATAATTGTCAAAGACGGTCAATAATTGTCAAAAACAATCAAAATTCGTCAAAAACTGTAAAAAAGGGTCAATAATTGTTAAAATGTTTGAAAAATTGTCAAAAAATTTTAAATATGGTCAAAAATTGCCAAGAATTTGAAAAAATCGTCAAAAACTGTCAAAATTTTGAAGAAATGCTTAATAATTGCCAAATATTTTCAAAAATTGTCAAAAACTGTCAAAAATTGTCAAAAATTGTCAAAAATGATCAATAATTGTCAAAGACGGTCAATAATTGTCAAAACCAATCAAAATTCGTCAAAAATTGTCAAAAATGATCAAAATTTTGAAAAAATGGTCAATAATTACCAAATATGTTAAAATTTTTGAAAAATTGTCAAAAATGGTCAATAATTGTCAAAGACGGTCAATAATTGTCAAAAACAATCAAAATTCGTCAAAAATGGTCAATAATTGTTAAAGCTTTGGAAAAATTGTCAAAATTTTTTAAATATGGTCAAAAATTGTCAAGAATTTGGAAAAATCGTCAAAAACTGTCAAAATTTTGGAAAAATGGTTAATAATTGCCAAATATTTTCAAAAATTGTCAAAAATTTGGAGAAAGGGTCAATAATTGTCAAAAACTGTCAAAATTTTGAAAAAGTGGTTAATAATTTTAAAAGACTGTAAAAATGGTCAATAATTGTTAAAAATTGTCGAAAATGGTCAAAAATTGTTAAATATTTTAAAATATGGTCAAAAATAGTCAATAATTGTTAAATTTTGAAAAATGATCAAAAATTGTTAAATATTTTGAAAAATTAACAATAATTGTCAAAATTCTTGAATGTTGTCAAAAATGGTCAATAATTGTCAGAAACTGTCAAAAATAGTCAATAATTGTTAAAATTTTGAAAAATGGTCAAAAATTGTTAAAATTTTGAAAAAATTGTCAATAATTATAAACAAATGTCAAAAATGGTCAATAATTGTTGAAAATTGTCAAAATTTTTGAAAAATTGTCAAAATCGGTCAAAAATGGTCAATAATTGTTAAAATTTTGAAAAATGGTCAAAAATTGTCAAAATTTTGAGAAAATGTTCAATAATAATAAAAAACTTTCAAAAATGGTCAATAATGGTTAAAAATTGTCAAAAATGGTCAATAATTGTCAGAACCTGTCACAAATGCACAAAAATTGTCAAAAATGGTCAATAATTGTTAAAATTTGGAAAAATGATCTAAAATGGTCAAAATTTGTCAGAACCTGTCAAAAATGCTCAAAAATGGTCAATAATTGTTAAAATTTGGAAAAATGGTCTAAATTTTTGAAAAATTGTCAAAACTGTCCAAATTGGTCAATAATTGTTAAAATTTGAAAAAATTGTCAAAAATTTTGAAAAATGGTCAAAAATTCACGAAAAATAGTCATTCTATTGTGCATAAGAAGCAAGCTTCTATCGGCGGTCTGACGACCGCTAACCTTTTTTTTGTAAATTATAACGGTAATTTACCGCTTAAAATCAACAGCCATTAAGTATTTTCAGCTTTATAAACTTTAAACATTATTATTTCCTGTGAAAAAAAAAGAAAAAATATATTGGGGCAAGATTGGCCCAATATCCATGTAGAGCCAATCTTGCCCCAAAACTTGTGCCAAAGTTGCCCTAACATAGAAAATTTAATATTATAAATAAACAAGCTTAATTATACTTATAATACTTTTAAGAAGTTACAAATGAAAGCTTTTGTGCACTTACCAGTTGAACATCATGTGCAGTTTAGGCTGTAGCAACAAAAGTTGGAAGCTGTCAAAAGATGAGCAACTTGTTAATATGGAGATAGAGCACCACTGTAGCAGCGGCAAACTAAGGAACTGCATCGTTTTTGGCATAGCAGTCTAGGCTGTGCTGCTACCTGTCGTTTCACACAAGAACTAAGTCGATAACTGTATTGGTTAGCTCGTAGTAAGCAAAAACATCTTTTTCCAAAATTTGGGACAAACTTACCCCAGTTGACGGTACCCAACATGTTTTTATACATATAATGATTTCAGGAAATTGGTGTGGAGGCTTTTTAAAAGAGCAGCAAAAAAAACATATAAAAGACAGGTCTCTTTAATTTTTAACTTATAATTCGAGAGACTTTACACGAAAACGTGGAAAATACCGTTGTGACGTCAGTTGCCCGCTGCAGTGAGCATTGAGTGTTTTAGTCTGTTGATGGGTGGCTTTCAAACGAATATACCGACTCACAAGTGGTGATTTTGTGGCTATTTTGGAACTAATTGTCATTATTTTCCAAAAATTCTTTAACTTTTATGGTTCAGAGACATGAAATAATGTCATTATTTTTTTTTTTATACTTTTCTATTGCTTGTTTTAAGGTGATTATAATAGAAGATTTTCGAGAAATTGCCAAAATCGACGAAATGGGGAGGGAGGGAAGGATTTATCATGAATAGTTCAATAAATAACGATTACCTAGTTTGTTTTTCTTGATTTTTAACACATAATTAATTTTTTTGAAATAGTCATGCACGAGCTGTCTATCAAACGATAGATTCTTAATCATATTTCCGCACCGAAAATTACAAAAATAGCGCTGTTTCAGTATTTGGTTCGCTTCAGTGAATCTCACAGGAAGTACCGTGTACCAGGGAAATAATTATATACTGATATTAGATTATATTTGAACTAGGTGCTAACCGAAGTATAAACAAAAAAAATTATTTTTATGACACTTTCTTTCAAAATTATTCTGAATTTGTATGAATAAATTATATAGGGGTAACTCGTTTTTTTTATATAAAACTTTAAAAATCCTGTCTATGTGTAAGAATTTTCCATCGGAGAACCTCCTAAGCGATATATCGAACCAGAAATAGAAAATTCCGTGGGTATTAAGTTTTCATCAGCTTTTTAGAAGCTTTTAGTTCCACCACTGACACTGATGCCGTCTGGATATCGAAAAGCAATTTGTGAATTGTGTAAGTTGGGACTTTCCGACTCTAACGAGCGGGATAGCATCCCAATAGGGCTGGTTTATCAGTGCTGGACTTGAGAAATAAGTAAAAAAGGATCTATTTACTAAATTACAATTTTCTGTAAAAATGTGTAGAAAAATTGTTTGTTCGCAAAAATATGGAAATTTAAGGAAATTACAAGACGACTAGTGGTCCACTTGGTGACGTCAACTTACACCAATGGGTAAGTATGGTGAATTCCGGAGATGGGCGGAAATGGTTTGAAGACTCTTCATCTTATGATAGACTTGATCATGGTATTCTTCTTAGTAAACTAAAAGCATTTGGTTTATCTGATTCGTTTCATTCATACCTTTCAAATCGAATGCAGTTTGATCAGATTAGTGGATTGAAGTTTGCCGAATATAAAGTCTCGTCAGGCGTTCCGCAAGGTTCTATCTTGGGACCCCTACTGTTTAAATTTTTATAAACGATATTTCTGAAGTCATCAATAAAGATTTTCTTTTCTATGCAGATGACTTAAAACTTTCGTTAAATAAATAAATCTTATCATTCGACAACACTAAGCTTTCTCAAACAAAATGTCAAATTTGGGAGAGAAAAATACAGGATTACAATGACGAACAATGTTCACATATTAAGACTTCCGCCTCATCACCGTGAACTGAATCTAATAGAAATGGTGTGGAGTTAGGGGTAAACGCAAAAACCTCCTGTGTTGTAGTTCTAGCCATTCCTAGAGGTAACTCGTGGGGTTGAAAGCTTAAAGCCTTGATACACAAATCGGAGGTAGTTCAGCTTGCTGGGCGGGCCTGGCCAGGATAGGCATTGAGTAGATCGTTCCTTGTGAACAGTCTTCAACCTGGTCTACCGTTGATCGTCTCTCCAGGTGAGTTTGCGGGTGGCGTCTTTGGGTAGACTACTAATTCCAGGAATCTGGTTGAACGGGAAGAACCTGGGAGTGGATTGTCTACACAGTTCACGATCTACGACAAGTCTAATACTGGAACTGAGGGGATGAGACAGCTACACATGTGTCTCATCAGAGGGTGATGGACTCTCAAGTGGTATTGATTTCGCTACCATGTGTGCGGAACATCTGGGATTGATCGGTTCGTGCGGCTCGACGTCTTTAGTGGTAAGGGAGTAGCTTGAGGTGTCGGTTGTTAGTACGGACAACCATGTTCGGAAAGCAACTAGTATCCGAACTTAGCGACCTTAGCAAGCGTTTGAGGTGTCGAACCTCCAGTCCCCGCTTTGCACTAGTATCCGAGCTTAGCTGGCTTACGGACGAGGGAAACCGAATCCAGCTTGACTGACGACCCGTAGTGGTTATGGTGGTCCCTGCCGCATGGGGATAAACGTGTGTAATGTCTAGTCATAGTGTGGAACCAAATGACTTGATTTCTGAAGGTTACTAGATGTGATTTTATCGAACCCTGGTACTTTCTTCTTCTAATTTATCATTTACCATAAGTATTATTAGCTAGTGTGCTGTTGGCTTTCAATATTTCTGCTAAATAACTTTTGCTGCTCTATTCTAAACAATATATTGACATTATTCTTCTTTTCTTTCGATTGATTTTTATTTTGATATCGCATACTTTATATTAAATATTTCTACAAGTAAAAATGTGAATAATTTTGCCGTTATTGTAGAAATAAAACCATTTAAATCCTACCCTGTGTAGGGACACCAACGGAGGGCGAGAATCGACCTCACAGAAACACACAATCGGTCCTAAAGGTATAGGGAGGTGGATAGTCAACCTGCAACTAAAGCCCTTTTACGAATGCCCTGGTAATGAATGCCCTATATGCAACAATTTGACAATTATGGACGAAATCAAGAACTTTTGTTGAAAAAAAAATTGCCGAGGCCCAATTAGTTTTATTTGAAGCCAACAGCTGATGGATTTTACATTTTTCTTTTTTTTTTTTTGATTGACGTTGATAAATGTGATTTAATTGGGCCCTTTTGTCGAGATTCGTTCAAGAATGTATAGTTTAATGAAGACAGTTTAGTTTCGTCCCTAACTGGGTGGAGGTTAAACGTTAAATTTGACTAAAAACAGCTTTGATTCTCAATTTGAAGATTTTAATTGACACCACTTAAAAGCTCTGCGTGGGTCGAATAAAAAACTCTTACATCAATATGGGCTCTCATAAACTTTTACTTTTAGTCAGTTTTCTCTTTCTAATTTAAGTTTTTTAAATTAAAGTGGGACTTATTTCGCTTCACACTTTACAATATTAATGAAGAATTCAAGGTAAACCAAACGTGCTATAAACATACACGTTTAATGATTTCATTAATTAGTCATTGCTTGATAATCAATGTAAATAAAAT
Organism: Lochmaea crataegi; assembly: GCA_947563755.1. Classification (NCBI taxonomy): domain Eukaryota; kingdom Metazoa; phylum Arthropoda; class Insecta; order Coleoptera; family Chrysomelidae; genus Lochmaea; species Lochmaea crataegi. Next base: position 7,250,052 of record OX387427.1, on the reverse strand, counting down.
GACATGGTATAATTTACAATGCTTCTTTTGTACACAATCGTTGAAATTGTTACCTAATAAATTGTTCAAATTTCTGGTAATTATAATCAACTTTGAACTTTATCATATAATTTAATTAAACAATTATTACAATGTTGACAAGCGATATAAGACAAATTTTAATCGAAATTAACAATGACAGATGTTAGACTTAGATTTTGACAAGTATTATTTGACAACTAACATTATTTATTATTCTAATCACAATATCTAAGTGTTACATAAAATGTCCCCCTTAATCAAAATACCTCTTTTGTATCAGTATCAGTATCAGTATCAGTATCAGTATCAGTATCAGTATCAGTATCAGTATCAGTATCAGTATCAGTATCAGTATCAGTATCAGTATCAGTATCAGTATCAGTATCAGTATCAGTATCAGTATCAGTATCAGTATCAGTATCAGTATCAGTATCAGTATCAGTATCAGTATCAGTATCAGTATCAGTATCAGTATCAGTATCAGTATCAGTATCAGTATCAGTATCAGTATCAGTATCAGTATCAGTATCAGTATCAGTATCAGTATCAGTATCAGTATCAGTATCAGTATCAGTATCAGTATCAGTATCAGTATCAGTATCAGTATCAGTATCAGTATCAGTATCAGTATCAGTATCAGTATCAGTATCAGTATCAGTATCAGTATCAGTATCAGTATCAGTATCAGTATCAGTATCAGTATCAGTATCAGTATCAGTATCAGTATCAGTATCAGTATCAGTATCAGTATCAGTATCAGTATCAGTATCAGTATCAGTATCAGTATCAGTATCAGTATCAGTATCAGTATCAGTATCAGTATCAGTATCAGTATCAGTATCAGTATCAGTATCAGTATCAGTATCAGTATCAGTATCAGTATCAGTATCAGTATCAGTATCAGTATCAGTATCAGTATCAGTATCAGTATCAGTATCAGTATCAGTATCAGGCTCTACCGGATCTTCTTCTAGGCCCTCGCTGCTTTCCTTTTCTATTGAGCTGTTTTTATCTATACTACAGCTACTTCCATCTAGAAGTCTTCCAGTCATCGCTTCAGCTTCATCTTCATCATGAAAATTAGGAGAATTATCTGGACGTAAGTAGATTCTATTTCATTTTTGTTTGAAAGCAATTTTCTTAGGATTGATGATTTTTCAGCCAAGCTTGGAATAAATTTGGCTACATAGATCAATCCAATGAATCTCTGCAATTCTGTTTTATTTTTTGGTATTTTCTGTAATTGCTTATATTTTTTCATCATTTGCCTCAGTTCTATTTTCTGATATGATATGTCCAACATATTTGACTTCCTTGACACAAAACTACATTTTTTCTGAACTGGAAGTCAAATTTCCTCTTCTGGCTACTTCCAACACTTGTTTCAATCTTTCATCGTGAAGTTCTTTGGGGTCTGCATAAATTGGAAAGTCATCGAAATAAATAATTATATCTTCTAAGCTTGAAAAAATAGTGTTCATTATTCTCTGAATTACTTCTGGTACACTACATAATCCAAAACCCATCCTCAGGAAACTGTATCTTCCAAAAGGTGTCGTAACAGTACAAAAAGCTGAACTTTTCTTGGTTAGTGGAACCTGCATAAATGCTGATGATGCATCCAATACTTAGCTCCTGGCAATTTCCACGGAATGGATTCAACTGTAGGAATTTCATAAACTTCTCTGATGATTTATTTGTTCAACTCCCTGGGATCAATGCAGACCCTTAGTGTACCATTCGGTTTTTGGGCTACAACAATAGGATGGCTCCACTCTGTTAGCTCTATCTGCATCTTTATTAATCCAAGTATTTCCAAACGATCTAGCTCTTCTTTAACTTTATCTTTGATATCAATAGGGATTTTTCTTGTAGCTGATTTGACAGGTTTTGCTCCTTCTCTCAATTTGATGTCGTTTAATTTTCCAGTGTCTGTGAAAACATCTTTATATTCTTCTATATTATCATCCTTTGCATAAATCTTATGAACAAAAATGAATGGATTTGGGGAGCAAATGAGGATGAATGTTTTGTGAAATTGAAAGAACTAGTCACCAATGTTCCAGTTTTGAAACATTTTGAAAGAAACAAGAAAACAGTTCTTTCTGTAGATGCCAGTAAAAATGGTTTGGGAGCAGTAATAATGCAGGATTCTAGATAAATCGCTTATGCCTCAACTTCTTTGAATGGAACACAAAGTAAATATAGCCAAATTGAAAAAGAGCTGTTATCCATTTTGTATGGATGTAATAGATTCCACTACTATTTATTTTGCACAAAGTTCATATTAGAATCATACCACAAGCCTCTACTTGTCAAAAAAACCTTTAGAGAGTTTGTCTCCAAGACTGGAAAAAATGATGCTAAAACTATGAAGGTATAATTTTGAACTGGTTTTTGAACAACTTTCTGTTGCAGATGCACTTTCAAGAGCGACGCTTAAACACTCTTCAGTCGATAGATCAACTATAGATAAACAGCAATTATAGCTTCAACCAAGGCTATTGAAGAAATGAGAATTGCTACCTCAATGGACAATAGGCTTCAACAGATTTGGTCCAGATTGGTATTGTTGGGATAGGCATTTCTAAAGGTTGTAAAATGTTCCAAATAGCCACGCATGTTTCCCTTACGATACCTCTAGTCGTACATCTTGAAACTTGGTAGACATATTCTAAGCAGGCGAAATCTGAGCCAGTTGCCAGGTATCTGCAATAAATTTAAAATTTTGTTAATGTAAATGTTGTCTTGCAGGTAAATTAGTTGAGACAAAGTGGAAGTCGGTTAGGGACCAATTAAAAAGGGAAGTGACTGTGATGAATCATAGCACTGCCAACAAAAAGAAAAGATACCTGTACTTTGATCTAACGCCTACTCTTGAAATGAGAACTACAACATCAAATATTAGAAGCCCAGATGATAGCGGCGAGGAAAATGTGGACGATGAAAATGAGGAGGAGTCCACTCAGGAGGTAGAAGAATCCCAGTCACTCCGTGCACCTTCCTTGCCTAAAGCTGAAGACAGTTCATTGCTCTACCTCAGCTCGGGTAAAATCGAAGGGAAAGAAAAAACTAACAGAAGAAGTTACAGAAATTCGAGCTATAACGAAAGTTTTGAATGAAAGCGTTGCTCTCCAAAAAGAGGTGAACAGCCAGTCCAGAGATGATTCTGGGATTCTGAACTGGGCATTTTTGATGTCGCTCTTACCATTAATGGAGCAAATGTCGATTCCAGATATCTTTTCTTGCAGGTTACGTTTAATACACGTGTTGTTTTCCCTCTCAACCGAGATAACCTGTCACTCAATAAGGGATGAACAGGTGATGCACCCAGGTAATTCTGGAGAAATCATCTGGTTCACCGATGGCTCCAAAACAAAACATAGCACTGGGGCTGGTATAAAAGGACCTAGAAAGAGAATGTTCTTTAACCTTGGTTAGAGACATACGACTGTGTTTCAAGCAGAGACGATTGCCGCTACAGCCTGACAAAAATAGCCAGACAAAAAAATAAAATATTCACTGACAGCCAGGCTCTGCTTAAAGCTATCAGTAATCCAACAACTAGGTTTAGACTGGTGAAAAACTGCAAAGAATCCCTCAACAGGATGGCAAGAGACAACAAAGTGTCTCTAATATGGGTGCCGGCACATGAGGGGATTGCAGGTAATGAAATTGCTGAAGAAATCCTGACAGTTAAAGACAAAATAAAACTTGGCAAAGCCCCGGGCCCTGACGGCATTCCTCCTGAAATTGTTAAATTCACTATCGAAACAATCCCACAGGAAGTGAGACAACTGATGAACCAACTACTCAGAGAGCAGATCTTCCCTAAGGAGTGGAAGAGAGCCAAGAAATCTGGGAAACCAGAAGAGAGCCCAAGCTCATATCGGCCCATATGTCTGTCATAGGGAAGGTGTACGAAGCTTTGCTAAAGGGAAGACTGGAGAAGGCACTGGAAGAGAACGGGGCACTCTCGGAGAGGCAATACGGATTTCGTAAGGGGAGGTCGACCATACATGCAGTGCAGTGGGTTGTCTAAAATGCCAGAAATTCAAGAAGAAAGTGGATGGCTCTAGTGGCACTCATAATCACAAGGCTGAGGCAGAAGGATATAACGGACTACCTGGTAGTGGAAATAGAGAGTTACCTCTCTGACAGGGTAATACAGGTCATCCCCGGAAAAACGATGGAACACACGACAGGAGTCCCACAAGGATCTGTCATAGGGCCGACCCTGTGGAACGTGATGTATGACGAAGTCCTAAGGCTGCGCTTGGGAAAAGGATGTAGAAGTATAGCTTATGCGGATGATCTTGCTATACTGGTGGATGAGGATGACCGAGAAGATCTCTACAGGTAGTTAATATGTGGATGTACCAAAATAGGCTTGAGCTAGCATATATCACAAAACGGAAGCTATCCTTCTCAAAGGTACTAAGCAGGCGATAGTAAGGGACAGGATAACGGTCACAATTGAAGTTCAGAGGTTGAGTCCAGCAACCACATTAAAATACTTGGGAATACATCTGGATCACCAAGGACTCTTCGGGCCACACATAAAAAATGCCAGCAATAAAGCAGAAGAAAGATGTAGTAGATTAAGCAGGCTAATGCCAAACATAGGAGGCCCTAGCAGCAACAAAAGGGAAGTGCTTCATGGCGTGGTTCAATCCATTTTACTATACGGAGCCCCAGTGTGGTGTGGATGATTGCAGGTGGCAAAGAAGAGCCTTGCTAAGAGTAACCAGCGCGTACCGCACAGTTTCGGCGGAAGCAGTCCAGGTGATGACTGGAGTGCCGCCAATCGACCTGTTGGCCAAGAACGTAAAGCCTTGCATGAAATGGGAACGATCACGGACCAAGAAAAGAAGGAACAGCGGAAAAAACCTTACAGGAATGGCAGCGGGAATGGGAAAATAATATTACAAAGGCACAGTGGACGAAGGTGTTGATCCCTTCAATAAAAGAATGGGTGAAATGTAGACATAGACACCTAAACTACTGGATTACTCAATTTTTAACAGGGCACGGGTCATTTAATTCGTATTTGCAAAGAATAGGGAAAAGGGACAGTAATAGATGCAATGAATGTGAGGAGAAGGAGGACAGAGCAAAACACTCGATCTTTTATTGTAATAGATTCCACCAGAAGAGACTATATCTGGAAATAGATATTGTGCTTACTCTTACAGAAGAAAATGTCATCAGAACCATGATGGAGAGCAAGGAAAAGTTCAGCAAGACCCTTCAATTTATAACGGACATTGATAGAATTAGAGAGGAAGAGGGCAGGGGGAAATAGACTACCAATAGTGCACCTTGACGATAACTAGAAATAGTGGTACCAGGGATACTGTCTGGGAATGGGGTGGAATGTTTAGTGGGTAGGGCCGCAAGGCGAGTCCCACACTGTGTAGTGGTCGCAAATGGTTTCAGGCATTTGTTTCCACTACACGTGCGTAAATGCATTTCATCCACCTCACAAAAAAAAGGTAATGAAATGGCGGAAGAAGGCTCTAAAGGAGACTTCATAGGTCCTGAACCGTTTTGTTGGATCACAAAAGATTGCATACGTGGGAAAATCGGGAACTGTGTGGCTAGATAGGGAACACCAATTCAAATGGAGGGTGACACAAGGACACCTTCATACAAAGAGTTTACTGAATAAGGTAGACAGGGAACTCTCAACCAGGCTACTGAAACTGGACTGGACTGGACATTGCACCTTGAGGAAACATCTGTGCAAAATGGGCAAAGTTAGTGAACCTATGTGCAGAAAATGTGAACTTAATGATGAAACACCTACTCACATAAGTATTCTGCTTCTGCGATAACTTACAAGAACTTAGACGGAAGCACTTTGGAGAGGATTTAATACAACTATTACAACTACTGAAAATCCCTCAAGTCAAACTAGTGGCTTTTATTGAAGACACGAAGCTTCTGGAATGGAAGTAGATAACATGGGAAATGGTACAAAGATTCAGTTCAAGTGCCTGGGCTGATGAGCACAACCCAAATATATGAATGAATGAATGAAAATGTGGGCTCTGTAGAAGAAATAGCGCAGCACAAAAATAACGCAAAACAAAAACAGCGGCAGACAAAATAGCTTATTCCCTTTCCCTTTCTGGAAAACTTCATGTGGAATACAAATTCTTTGATATATTTTCAAGAAGGGGAAGGGAATAAGCTATTTTTGTCTGCCGCTAGTTTTGTTCTGCGTTATTTTTGTGCGGCGCTATTTTGACTGACGCTATTTTAACCTAGCGCTATTTTGTCCAGAGCTATTTTGACTGACGCTATTCTGCTACAGAGCCATAAATGTGTGCTGCAGAAAGAACAAGATAGAAATCAGGACACATCTCATTGTCTTGAGCCGTTTGGAAGCCTTTACTCAGAATATAAATGGCAAAGTATTATCATCATGTCGCTTAGTCAAGCAACCACCAAAGCACTGAGGGAGGATACACAAATGTTTCTTGTATTGTTTTTTTATCCTAAATTATCTCATTTTTTAAAAACGTGAAATTTAAAAAAAAATCAATATCAATCACTTCTGGTTAGGGATGCGCGATACTATCCGATATTCCAGTGTATCGATACTTTTACTTCCGATACTCGATATTTCGTATCGATACTATGCTTTTCGATACATTCCAAGTATCGATAAATTTGTAGTGTATCGATACCTTGCGATACGGGATTTTCAGTGGTAGCGGCAAGTGGCGTTATCTATAGTGATGAACGATATCGTGATTTTTTAATCACGTTGTGAAATGATATCGTGCTTTTTTTAACGAAACCAAAAATAAAAAACGGAAAATGCAGTTTTTTGCGTTTTTCGAGCTAATTTTGAGGTTATATGGAAAAGTGATGTAAAAGTTGTAGATTTTCTTAAGATCTACAACTTTTATGATCAACTTTTTATTTTAGAACCTCAACTTTGGACGGAAATCGTACTAATGTCTTTTTCCACCCCCCAAAAAAAGTGTTTTTTACCGAAAAAACGTTATAACTCGAAAAATTTCCAATATTTTAATTTGAAATTTTTTTCATGGTTTGCGACTATCAAAGCTACCTTCTGCCAAATTTTCAACAAAATCGAACATTTTTTAACGAAACCACAAATAAAAAACGAAAAATGCAGTTTTTTGCGTTTTTCGAGCTAATTTTGAGGTTATGTGGAAAAGTCACTGATGTAAAAGTTGTAGATTTTCTTAAGATCTACAACTTTTATAATCAACTTTTTATTTTAAAGCCTCAACTTTGGACGGAAATCGCAATAATGTCTTTTTCCACCCCCCCAAAAAAAGTGTTTTTTACCGAAAAAACGTTATAACTCGAAAAATTTCCAATATTTTAATTTGAAATTTTTTTCATGGTTTGCGACTATCAAAGCTACCTTCTACCAAATTTTCATCAAAATCGAACATTTTTTAACGAAACCACAAATAAAAAACGAAAAATGCAGTTTTTTGCGTTTTTCGAGCTAATTTTGAGGTTATGTGGAAAAGTCACTGATGAAAAAGTTGTAGATTTTCTTAAGATCTACAACTTTTATGATCAACTTTTTATTTTAGAACCTCAACTTTGGACGGAAATCGCAATAATGTCTTTTTCCACCCACCCAAAAAAAGTGTTTTTTACCGAAAAAAACGTCAAAACTAGGAACATTTCCAATATTTTCATTTGAAAATTATTTTCATGGTTTGTGACTAAGAAAGCTACCTTCTACCAAATTTTCATCAAAATCGAACATATTTTAACGAAACCACAAACAAAAAACGAAAAATGCAGTTTTTTGCGTTTTTCGAGCTGATTTTGAGGTTATGTGAAAAAGTCATTGATGAAAAACTTGTAGATTTTCCCAAGATCTACAACTTTTATAATCAACTTTTTATTCTAGAAACTCAACTTTGGCCGGAAATCGCAATAATTTCTTTTTCCACCCCCCAAAAAGGTGTTTTTTACCGAAAAAACGTCAAAATTAGGAAAATCTCGGATCGTTAACGTATCGATACTTCGAGTATCGATAAATTAATATTCGATATTCTACTGTATCGATACTTTACGTTCCGATCCGTATCGATACCTAATATCGATACTTTCTAGTGTACCGCGCAACCCTACTTCTGGTTAATGAACACGGAAATGTTTACCTATTACTAAAACTAATTGAAAATAATGTTTATATATGTTAAAACAAACAATCTTTACTAAAGCCATGTCCTCAAAGTATTTGCAGCGTTTCGTTTTCGAAGCGTAAACATACTTAATCTATTTATCAGCACATACCTGCATCCGGAGGACCTTGAGTCTCCTCCCCATCTCTTTCCGCCTGAAACGAACGGCGCACGCCACTGAATCTCTCCCTACACTCAGGCAACTTTTAGAGTCTCGGTCTCGACGAGAAATCCGCTGAATTCGGTTTCAGTCCATGAACGTCGTTCAGCTGGCGTAGAACGAACGGTTTGCGCGAAACAGAGAAAGAGAGCTATTCGGAGTTTTCGTATCTAAACTACAAAAAACGTGTTTTGGCTGATTCCTATCTTATCTTCAGACCGATTGCTTATTCTTTTTTGTGTTTGATTTAACCCACGAACACGAAGTGTTGATAGTTTTTATTTGTGTTATATTTGGTGATTGTTTTTGTTGCTTTTTCTGTGTTTTTCTATCAAGTGCGTGCCATGATTTTTTGTCGAAGTTTATGACCGATTATGGATTATGAGGATTTTTCGTGAGCAGGTATGTTATTATTTCAAATGGTTAATCAAACGTATTCGAACAATTCAAATATTATTCCGACTGAAAGACCGAATTCAATGTGAACTTATAACGGACTTTGTGTTCTGTATTTCTGTAGCATTCGGTATTCGGTCAATATTGTGTTTCTGTTCATTATTGGTAAACTGCATATAAAAAGATGTTTATTATTAAGTAAGTAAGCACGTCCGATTTTATGTATGAGGAGAAATATTAATCATTATTTATTCCTATTTCTACCGATATATAACACACTGGGTGTAGGAATTACAATAAAATCCATATTTTATTTTTCATCCCAGCACATGTTGGAATTCCAATAACACTTTTGCAAGGGGAAAACAAGGAACAAAAGGTGACCAGTTCATGTCGAAATTTGGTTTAAAAAACACAATATGAGACATTCGCGTACTGGCCAGTAGGTACTGTAGAAAAAATGTTGTTATTTCAAGGTTACAAAATTACCAAAAACTTTTATTATTAGGTCCAGGTAAATTTGCATTTATTGTAAAATGAGATATTATACAAAGGACCCTAGTAGAATACATTTTGCATTAGAAACGAGATTTTATTGGTCTTATTATACACAAAAATGCACTATTCAGGTAATGGACAGAGACGAAATACGAAACTTTCAAAAATATTTTATTCCTTCAATGATGCTTTTAAGAACTTTATGTCGCCACTTTGTTAAATCTCGGCAAAATAAATTTAAGAAAGTAGTCTCCAGTGGCGTAGCTGCAGAAATTCGCTTATTTAAATATTTAAATATCAATATATTTAATATTTATTCTAGATCACAATTTAATAATTAAAGTAAAATATACCATTTTTGTTATCACTATCGTGAATTTCTTTAAAATAGGTTAATTTACTATCGATAATTGCTTCACTATTACTTACAATAATTTGTGAAATATGTTTTTACGATAGTCTTACTTAAATGATTCGATTCGTTAACCGTAGATGTATAAACAATTTATAGTTTAATTATAATGATAAAAATAATTAACTAATTTGATATAAAAACTCGATAATTAGTTTTTGTGGTATTTGATGAATAAAAGATATATTAAATTAAATTATACATATCTAGACAAATGAAGCTTTATTGGATATTAAAAAATTATAGTTTTTTTATATTAAAAAGCTATTATTGAACGCGTAAAAGGAGTTGTATACATTCAAGGCGCTTTCTATTATTATTATTATTATAAAGTTAATTTTTATTATGGGAAAGAAGATAACGAGCTGCTATCCCCATTAGAACGGTTATAAAAATCACTGATATATCAATATATCTTGAAACTTTAAAAAACTAACGTATAATCTGAAAAAGTTACCATAAAAATAAGCATAAAGCTATAAAAATGTCCTTTAAAATTAAATATTTAATGTTAAGTAGTGCTTTTTTTTAAACGATAACTATTCCTATTTTAATGATAGATAAAATATATATTATTTATGAACCACTACCGGTTTATTTTATTTTTAGAGTAATTCAAAACTTGTTAAAATAATTCAATTGAATTAAAATGGGCGGCAATAAAAGAAACGTCAAGATGGCATTAAAAATAACGCTTCTACCGGACAAGGCAAACACCCGTCATTTATGCGTTCCTAGTTGATGACGTCGGTCCAAGTCCCTTTTTTATTTTATTTTATAGTAAGCCCATCGTAAATGGAACTTATTACAAAAAAAAGTACACATATATGCACAGTATACATATGGAAAGCGCGGAAGTTAAATATGTTGCATAACCAAAAGTATTGTGTGTTGCGTAAAAGCGTGACGAATGACGAAAAATCCACGTTTTTTCTTCGCCCAAAAAAGTGCTCAACGCGCCTAAAGAAGTTTTCACTTCAATAAAACATAATTTCCATGGCCATCTATTGATACAGAGTGTTCTTTTGTAACTATTAGCTTAGGAAGTTTTCGAATTTCAAGTTGTCATCATACCTTCCAAATCGAATGCAATTTGTACAGATTAATGGATTTAAATCTGCTGAATATAAGGCGTTCCGCAAGGTTCTATCTTGGGACCTCTATTCTTTAATATTTTTATAAATGATATTTCTGAAGTCATCAATATAGATTTTCTTTTATATGCAGATGACTTTTAATACTATACAGTTGTGTGAAATCTATGAAAATATATATGCGAATTTGAATGCAAAATATATTCCTGTGAAATTTTGGTGACAGCATTTGAAAGCATTCTGAGATATTTTTTTTATAACCAAATCGCTAATAACAATTACTTTAATACCACTTGATATAATTACTGTTTATTTTATTTTATTTTCATAGTCAGCAAATTTTCTTTAATTTAATACCGATTAAACCGCGAACATTTTATAAATAAATCGATCACCATAACGTCTCTATTATTTATTAGAAACTATTTTTGATTCGGTAAAAGTTGTTACATTTTAATGAAAAACAGCATTGATTGTTGTCGCCAAATAATAATTTTCACGCGGTAGTAATAAACTAGGAAAAATATAAATCACCTTTCCAACGACGCTAACGTTCAATTGCAACTATTAAATTGATAAATGGCTTCGAAGGTAATGATGAATTGTAGTTTTATTTAAATGGTCGGTGATGCGAACACTTTATTTGTTAGTATAATGTTGATAGATCGTTTGTGGCCGATAAAGGTACATTCACACGTTATTTTTGAATGCACCGGAACGTCTTCTTCTTGTTGCTAAGTTTTTATCAAATTGTTGACATATGCTAATCGCATTTAACTGTCTATCAACGGTTAAATTAATAATATTGACTGACAGGTACTGCATCCCATAACGGTTGGTGAAATTTTTTACTTAACAAAACGTATAGGTATTTTCGATTTGTAATAAAATGATGCAAAAATGCTCGAGAACACCCCCTAGGGGTCGCAATCCACAGTTTAAAAAACACACATTTTGAACTTTGAACTTCAAAAATACGGCTATGTAGCAGAATAGCGTCAGTCAAAATAGCGCTAGGTTAAAATAGCGTCAGTCAAAATAGCGCAGCACAAAAACAGCGGCGACCAAAATAACGCAGAACAAAAACAGCGGCGGACAAAATATAGCTTATATAAAGTCATAAAAAATGCAATTTGGCAAGTCTCAGAAAGGAGGTACTACGTTATTTCAAGAAGGATATAATTACCGAAAGGACAAGCAACGTGAAGGTCTCAGCACATGGCGATGTTCTAAGTCCGGTTGTAAAGGAAGGTTGATGCTTAGTGGTGATACATCGAAACCAACCACAGAACATATCCAAATCCCGTAGAAAAAGTAATCAGGATCGTGAAAGAAACTTCTAAAACGGATGCAAATTCAAGAGAAATCATACAACAAGCTTGCAGCAGTGTAACTTTGGAAGAAGAGGCTGTTAGTCTTCCAAGCTATGAGGCATGGAGACTATACAAAGAGATCGAACTCCATGTACCTATTCCAATTTCTGGTCATGACATTTCGGTCATAGAAATGGAAAATATTGTGAATAAGAAATCCATTTTTGTACTCGTTTTCAAAAATATCGAAAATTGTGATCGTTTTGTGGTAAAATAATTAGCTGAATGTATTCATGTTTTACTGATGAAATATACGAACATCTACTAAGTATCATGTCTTCTCTTCTGTGTGGAATTTTATAACATACTTAAAAGTCCAGCACAGTTAGAATGAGTATAAGTCTTTAAAAGAGAAATTTGAAGAATAAAGAAGACACCCTACGTACGTGCAAGCAAGTATATTCTAGAACCAAGTTCACAAGTTGGATTCCCAATTATAAAAAATTACTTACCTAATTGAAGATTTATAGAGATATTTTTTTTACATTATGTCTCGCATTATGTATAAAGTTTTTCAGAATCTGGCTTCCTAAATAGTAAAATATTAGCTACACAAAAATATGAAAAAACGGAGAAAAAAAAAGGAAAAATCACTTGAAATGCTTGGAGGAAATGTGCCACTTCAAATGTACTATATTAAATGGTCTTCGAATAATTGAGAATTGAAGCATCATATTTTGCAGTCAGTAGTCATAAGCTCTAATAACACACAAATTTGGTCCTATTAATAAGAAGTAATGAAACAATTACAGAATTAATAATATCTAATATTTTAGGTTATTTTCCATGAAATGAACGAAAAGATGATTGCTTCTGAACTGGTCAAGCCTTTACAAGAAGAAATGATGAAAATATTAAAAATACAGAGAGTTGCACGAGAAGTAATTTACTACACACAATGTAACTTCTTTCGCTTAAATATAAAGTGTACTATCCTTCGATTATTAAGCATTGTTCGGAGATACATTCAGTATTATGTCTCTAACTTGATACCTACCTATTCTATGGCCAGTTATACTTATCGAGCTCAGGTACTATGAGTAATAAGTCAACTGTTAAAGTTAAAATAAGGTAATTAGGATACTTTATATTTACTGCTCAATTTACAAATAGGCTTTGTAGGATAACGAGTAAATTTTGTCTATTCTGGCAATTTTAAATTTGAACTGAAGAATATCAGAAAATACATATTATATGTATATATCTGGATACCAGATTTGTTTTAGAGAAAATGCTCAACTATGTATTCATACTATCAAACCTGACAACAAATATACAAACCTCTAGTATATGATGAAAACATAGTGCTGCTATTTTTCTAGGCAATACTGAAGTGTTTGATGAAACTGTGGTATGTTCTACAAACTATATGAAATGATGTGTACTAAATACTTGCTATTAATCTTTAAAACTACCTTAGTGATCGAACACCACAAGTAAAAGTGAATTACAGTTTTATGCCATACATTTAAGGACTTCTCCAGTGCTCCTCACTCTATTTGCTCTACAGTCTATCTAGCTATCTTGTTACAACTATGATTTAGCAACAGAACATTTAAATTTGCAAACATACATATTGCAGTATGTAGATGACATCGCTTTGATCAGACATAATAATCTGAAAATAACAGTGAATGAGCTTCAAAAACTTATAACAGAATACTGAAATGGTTTAACATGTGTAGGATGAAGCCCAAAGCCTTAAAACTCAATGCATAATCTCCAATCTGTTCAATAACAATAAAAAATATATTTTCAATCAATGCAGGCACAATTTACTAATGACATTAGTTCATGCACGAATTTTCAATATAAAATATATTTAAATAAGTAATTCTGTATCATACAAGAAAATCTTTTTTTTTAATACTTTATTCTAACAATACAAAAATTGCAATTTACAAAAGTTTATTTCCTAATGAAGCAAACACAGTGGAAAGTCACAATTAGTAAAATACATAAGTACAGACACAGAATATATATCTGCGGATGTCCTGTAACTGAACTTGCACAAAACATTCACTACACTATTTTGAATCCTCTGTGTTTTATCCATGAATGATATCCCACAAGTGCCCCACACTGGAATAAGGTAGCAGAAGATTGGTAAGAAAAAAGTGTCACCGATTAGTTTCAACGTCTTATGGTTTTAGTAAATCCTACATTGGTAAAGTGCACGAATAATTGGCAAACATAAATTTTTTCTATTTGATGTAGGTATATATTTGCTTCAATTTATGTTCTCTTTTGTATAAAGAACATACCAGTAATTTTTTCAAATTAGTACTACAGCTTATTCCTTACCAACCATCTCTGGTTTTTCTTCAAATCATTGTTCACCTTTTTCTTCGAGTTCTCTTAAATTGTACTTGTATAGAACAGAATAATGTCATCAGCAAAAGTAAAGTATTTTGTGTGCAATTGTGCTTTTTCTAGACTTGCTGCTTGTCCAGTTTCCATGATATCAAGCCTCGATTCAGTATAAATTTATGGAATCAATATGAGCAGGTGAAAAACAATTTGCCAAAAACAAATAATTCTCTTGAAGCATGGCACAATTCCTTACAGAAGGTCTAAACTGTCAATATCCTCATGTATACAAATTGATCAATCAATTGAAAAATGAACAAAATTTTTAAGAAATCTTTATTACTAGATACTAGGATTTAGGAAAGAAAAGAAAGTTCTAACAATAAATAGGTATGTCCAGTTGAAAAACAGGTTGAAAGGTATGCTTTCAGGAACGTTGATCAGTATTTACAGTTTGTGGTTCATAATTTGTCCATGTAAGTTGTTAATTGTTATAAACCTTGCTTTATATTAAAATTAATTTCGAAAACTTGATTTTTCCATCACTTGATTTTTTAGGGTATTTTAACCGGCTTTATTTTGTCCGCCGCTGTTTTTATTCTGTGTTATTTTTGTCCAGCCCTATTTTGACTGACGTTATTTTAACTTAGGGCTATTTTGTCCAGCGCTATTTTGACCTCGATTTTGACTGACGCTATTCTGCTACAGAGCCCAACAATACAAAATACCTGTTAATCTATTAAAGTAAAAAAAACCCAAGGATTCAGGATGAAAAAATAAAAATTATTTCGAATTGAAAACATAAAAAAACAAGGCCACGACTATTGAAAATAAAATAGATTAATTCACGTTTGTCGATGTACTAAATAATATGCGTCAAAATCTACAGATAAGGAGAATTCATGTAAATAAAGCAATACTTAGTAACATTGTAACATTTTCGCTTGATGTAAGTAGATGTGTATTAAAAATGCTCTTGAGATATAAGGCGTTTATTCAAGAATTCCTATAAAAATAATCCATTAAGACATTAGACCAAAAAGTAAATTTATTTAATTTGAAGGTAAAAGCATTCTTATCATTTCACAAACTTCCGGTGTAATGCCATAACATAACTGACTACCGACATTATTATCAAAAAATTGTTTACTTTGATTATGAATACATTCTTAAATATGATATTAATTTCATGGTATAAAGTTAAAACAATTTTTTGTACGAGGTGTTTTATATTTTCTCCAAAGGGACAATCTATATAAGTACATTAAATTTACTCCAATTAAATGGAAAGCCACTTTCCGCTCTTTATTCTTGATATGCGATAATAAGATTTCTTTTATGGTTAAATCAGGACTGTTTGGTGGACGACACATTGATTTTTCGTTTTAACAGATCAAAAAAGTGGTTTTTTGGTTTAATTATAAATTTTCGATCACCTTCCTGTATTATTTTAAGCTGTGTCTACAATTTTGGGCTGAAACCTCTTTCCATTTCGCTAATCACCATTAAAATATCATTTGGTGTTTCTAATTTAAAAACGGGTCTTAATTAAATTGAATATTATCGACTTGCAAGAAAGCAATTGGTTATTTATATTGTGCCATAATCAAATAGGCGGAGCTTGTAAACTTTCCCAAACAAGTTTATAAACCACCTGAACAGAACAAATGGTACTTTTACTTGGTATTAGGCGGAAGTAGGTACTTTTAGCTAGATAATAATAAAAATAATAAATTATTCTTCGAATATACATTTTTTTGTTTCTATATTGGGGATTTTTTTTTGAAGATTATAAAAAAAATCCTGATGCAGGACATGGTCGTTGCTTGTCCCAGGAATTAAAAAGAGCCGACCAAATTTTACCTTTCTACTTAGTCTTATCCTTTGAAATATATTTCTCTGACTAATAAATTAAATGCATCAGATTTTAAAACACCAACCCTTACATTTCTGATCCCCTACAGCTACCCAGAATATCCAACTGGCAGGTGGTTCTAAATTAAATTAGGATAATATATACATATCTATAAAACTATATAATTTTTTCAAGACGGGTTATAAAATTCAAATTACACGAATCGAGTCGTAAATCAGGATTCTTTTTATTAGTGGATGTGTATATTGTTGAAATAGAAATTTATAAGCACCCTGTATCTTTGGGAAAATGGTCGGACAAAGATATTAAAAAAAGACCCCTTCACGAAATGTCTTTATTAGACTTTTGAAATTCGGTAGTAAATTATTTTTGATGGGATTTAACTATTGAGTAATTGCTTTTATTCAAAGAACGGGTTCTTAAAATCTAGTTATAGGGGCAAAAGGCACCATAAGATGGCGGTGAAAAGAATACTAGTTTACTATATATTCCTTGCAACCTTCTCGTATCATTATAAATGTACTCTTCGATTCTTATTAAATATATAAAAATTCCTTAATCAAAGCAGTTCTAGTATTTGATGTAGAAGAATTCTAGTATTTCTCTATTAAATGAATCTAATTCATATCTCGATTCATATTAAATATGATCACACACTTACCACATAAGTCGATCACCACTAAAAGCAGCGCCTTTAAAAATCAATTCTTGTTACATCAAAATTTTTCTTTCTTTTTGTCTAGCAGTTCGCTCTACTTTCATATTCGTTTCAATTCAAATTAATTCAAAGAACCAATAAAAGATCTGACGCTCTGCCACGGCTCTTGCAATTCATCATGACACTAATTAAAATAACTCGATTTAATTTTCTTTTTCTGTCAGAAACTGTCTGGATTATTGAACAAAGATAGTAAATATTAAGCTCTTGAAATGTACATTCATTTTCAAATTACTACACTAGTTGCTGTTGGTGGAATCGGGTCACCCCATATCTCAAAAAAGTTATCTACCTCTAGCTTCACCTTTTTTTTTCTGTATGATTTCAACTTAATGTAGATCAGTATTACGTAAATCTTAGCAGTCTTACTTTCAACGCCCTGCACAGACAAGATTTCAGCTATATTATTAAAGAGGTATCGACAAGGAAATAAAGTGTCACTCTATTCGTGCTAAGGTATTCGTCGTACTTATTGACACAGACAAAAGTGGCAACTGCTAGGAAGGAAATATTAACAATAAGAAATACAGTAGGGGTACAAAGACTAACCTCTATCAGTCTAGTCAATTCATCAGATGACGGACAGCAAAAGAAATTTTTCAAATCTGGCGCTTAACTTGGTTAGGTGATTCTTCCTTTTTTTACCAACTACTTCTAGCAGCAAATGGCTTTGGTGTTCTTCAAAAGGATTTTCATGAGGATCAGAACCCCAGAACAGTTTTCCCATTACCTCCGAGGTATCTCCAAAAAATACATTCTAAATGCATTGAAGGTGTCTTCAGGCGTCGAAAGAAACCTACTTTGAAGCCAAATCAAAGCTATATGGTCAATCAAATAGTTGGTTCTTCCTTTTTTTATCAACTACTCCTACCAGTCTCATGGTTGTGCTTAACCTTACCAAGTTGCCCACCTATTCACTACCGAAAATGTCTTTGGTGTTCTTCAAAATAGTTTTCATGGGGATCATAACACTTTTTCATTCGCTTGAACCATTTTTCGAAACAGTTTTCCCATTTCCTCCGAGGTATCTCCAAAAAATACATTCTAAACGCATTAAAGGTGTCTTCAGGCGTCGCAAAAACACCTAGTTTGCAGCCAAATCAAAGCTATATGGTCAATCAAATAGGTGGTTCTTCCTTTTTTACCAACTAATCCTAGCAGTCTCATGGTTGTGATTGACCTTACCAAGGTGCCCACCTATTCACTACCGAAAATGTCTTTGGTGTTCTTCAATATAGTTTCCATGTGGATCATAACACTTTTTCATTCGCTTGAACCATTTTTCGAAACAGTTTTCCCATTTCCTCCGAGGTATCTCCAAAAAATACATTCTAAACGCATTAAAGGTGTCTTCAGGCGTCGCAAAAACACCTAGTTTGCAGCCAAATCAAAGCTATATGGTCAATCAAATAGGTGGTTCTTCCTTTTTTACCAACTAATCCTAGCAGTCTCATGGTTGTGATTGACCTTACCAAGTTGCCCACCTATTCACTACCAAAAATGTCTTTGGTGTTCTTCAATATAGTTTTCATGGGGATCATAAAACGTTTTCATTCGCTTGGACCATTTTTTGAAACACTTTTCCCTCTCCCTTCGAGGTATCTTAAGGAACAAATACATTCTTAAAGCATTAAAGTGCCAAAAAAAACCTAGTTTGAAGCCAAATCAAAGCTATACGGTCGATCAAATACGTAGTTGATTGTTTTAACACCAACTTCTTGTAATTTCTTGGTCGTACTAGATCCTTATGCATTATGCTTATGCATAGAACCAAGATTTATCTCCTGCATTTGATTTTGTTACATTTTATCTAAGTCCAGTATACAATTAAATAGGAGGAAACGAAATAGCAATTTACTTAACTAAAAAAATCTAGATCGAACTATTGGGAAGACCTAGTAGGACTAAGATACTCCTGATTACAACCAAGCAAGATGAAAAGGATGTGTAAGTTAGATGGGTCTGCAGGTGTCCTAACATGATAATGCTTGAATGGGTACCTCTAAAAGCTCAAACTAGTTGAGAAGGAAGAATCTATATTACGTGGAATGGAAGGAGAAACCTCCATTCATATATTAGTGGATTTCCAGGGCTAAACACTTGGGGCCGAATTCTTGACTGAGGGAGTAGAGCTTCTCGAGAGAACACATGTTGTTTTTATCTTTTTTGCTTACTTGGTTATTTCAATGACGTAGGCAAATTATCTATTCTTTCGGGAAGCTCTACTCCCTCAGTCAAGAATCTATCCCCGATCGAAGAGGAAGACCATCCCAAACTGAAGCCTGAGGATATCTTGAAATTCTTCCAAAGAACTGCTGGTAACTGCGACATTTCTCGGGATCTGAAAAGGAGGAGGCACAATAGATTTTTGTATTTGCATCCGATTTAAGAATATTTATTGTGACACCTTTCATGTTTTTATGTTAAAAATCGAGCTTCCAACATTACCTCGTTCTTGTTCCTGTCACAAATATATTAATGGATTTGTTTTATCTTTCCCATGTACACACATTGATGAGTAATGCAGTCTATTCAATTGCATCGATGGCCATTTGAAAGAAATTGCATTAGAATTTGTAATTCGGAAACCTATTCGACGAGGTAGAACGTTCTATAAAAAAAATATTGAAAAAGGAATCGAGAGGCATAAATACTCAGAACTGGTTAGTATGCGGTTGAGTGTTTCAGTTGCGAAAATACTTTAAGGCACTTGGTTAGCACTTTTTTTATTATTGTTTATAACAAATTTTATGTACCTAATGAATATGACGTTTTCTATGGTTAAAATACTTTTTTTTTATAAATTTTAATAAAAAATGTCTTCTAGAATTATTATCCAAGGACAAAGGTACCTATACATACTACAGAAACGTGCTGATTAAATTGAGATTCCATAAACTGCATGCATCCTTTCCATAATAATAGACACCTTTCGAGTTGATTTATATTTATATAAATAATTCTGTTCATCGAAAATATGAAATTAAAAAAAAATGGAGAATGAATAGAATCTTCTCAGGTATAGTCACGCACACTTTTCAATTCAGTTGGCATGAAATGTTAATGCATATTTAATAACTTGTAGTTTGTTATTAATGAATGTTTATATACGTATGTTCTTATGTGGGTTATGTGGGGGTTACACGCAATTCTGAAAAATCTCATTAAGCTTTGTCAAAACAACCAAGATATATAGGCGGATCCGTATATATTTACTTCAATAAATGGCTTATAGACTTACCAATTCTACTATTTCTGGTAGTCAGAACAAACTTAGCACTCCGAGGTACCTATTTTCTTTTGAAATTATCATACTTCAATCCATGGAGACTAGACAAGGAGATTGAACCCATACCGGAAAATTAACAAAACCAAAGGTGATTAAAAATATTGAAAGATAAATAAAGTAGGAAAGATTGTTTATTATGATAGACTAAAATTATATACCTTACTTGTGAGAAGTCAAAATACTTGGCTGATGACATTATTCTGTTCTATACAAGTACAATTTAAGAGAACTGGAAGAAAAAAGGTGAACAATGATTTGAAGAAAAGCCAGAGATGGTTGATGAGGAATAAGCTGTAAAACTAGTTTGAAAAAATTACTGGTATGCTCTTTATACAAAAAAATATGAATTCAGTTGCTATTCAGATAAAAATAGGAAATGAAAATATAAATAAGGTAAGAACATAAATCGAAGCAAACATATACAAGAAATAGAAAAAATTTATGTTTGCCAATTATTGGTGCGCTTTACCAATATGTAGGGATTACTAAAACCAAAAGACATTGAAACTAATCGGTGACACTTATTTCTTACCAATCTTCAGCTAACTAATTCCAGTGTGGGGCACTTGTGGGATAACATTAATAGATACATTTGAAGAAAAGCCAGAGATGGTTGATGAGGAATACGCTGTAAAACTAGTTTGAAAAAATTACTGGTATGCTCTTTATACAAAAAAATATGAATTCAGTTGCTATTCAGATAAAAATAGGAAATGAAAATATAAATAAGGTAAGAACATAAATTGAAGCAAACATATACAAGAAATAGAAAAAATTTATGTTTGCCAATTATTGGTGCGCTTTACCAATATGTAGGGATTACTAAAACCAAAAGACATTGAAACTAATCGGTGACACTTATTTCTTACCAATCTTCAGCTAACTAATTCCAGTGTGGGGCACTTGTGGGATAACATTCATAGCTAAAAAACAGAGGATTCAAAATAGAGTGGAGAATGTTTTGTGCAAGTTCAGTTACAGATCGACAACAGATATATATTTTGTGTACTTATGTATCTTAGTATTTGTGACTTTCCACTCTGTTTGCTTCATTAGGAAAAATTGTTAAAATAAAGTACTTAAAAAAAAAGGATTTTCTTGTATGATGCGGAATTTTTTAAATATATTTTATATTGAAAATAGTAAGTTGTGCCTATTAATTGAAAATATATTGTATTTTTTATTGTGATTGAACAGATTGGAGATTATGCTTTGAGTTTTAAGACTGCAATATGTATGTTTGCAAATTTAAATGTTCTGTTGCTAAATCATAGTTGTAACAAGGTAGCTAGATAGATTGTAGAGCAAATAGGACAGTGAGGAACACTGGAGAAGTCCTTAAATGTTTTGAATAAAACTGTAATTCACTTTTACTTGTGGCATTCGATCACTAAGGTAGTTTTAAAGATTAATAGCAAGTATTTAGTACACATCATTTCATATAGTTTGTAGAACATACCACAGTTCCAAACACCATCAAACACTTCAGTAATCCCTATAAAAATAGCAGCACTATGTCATCATAGACTAGAGGTTTGTATATTTGATGCCAGGTTTGGGAGAATGCATAGTTGATCATTTTCTCTAAATTTAATCTGGTATCAAGATATATACCTATAATATGCATTTTCTGATATCCTTCAGTTCAAATTTAAAATTGTCAGAATAGACAAAATTTACTCGTAATCCTACAAAGCCTATTGGTAAATTGAGCAGTAAATATAAAGTATCCTAATTACCTTATTTTAACTTTAACAGTTAACTTATTACTCATAGTACCTGAGCTCGATAAGTATAACAGGCCATAGGATAGGTAGGTATCAAGTTAGAGACAAAATACTGAATGTATCTTCGAACAATGTTTAATGATCGAAGGATAGTACACTTTATATTTAGGTGAAAGAAGTTACATAGTGTGTAGTAAATTACTTCTTGTAAAGGCTTGATCACTTCGGAAGCAATAATCTTCTCCTTCATTTCATGGAAAATAACCTAAAATATTAGATATTATTAATTCTGTAATTGTTTGATTAATAGGATCAAATTTGTGTGTTATTAGAGCTTATGACTTCTGGCTATTTATCTATACATACCTTCTATGTTTTCAAACTGTATTTCTTCTAGTTGCAAAATATGATGCTTTAATTCTAAATTATTCGAAGGCCATTTAATATAGTACATTTGAAGTGTCAAATTTCCTCCAAGCATTTCAAGTGATTTTTCCTTTTTTTCTCTCCGTTTTTTCCTATTTTTGTGTAGCTAATATTTTAGTATTTAGGAAGCCAGATTCTGAAAAACTTTATACATATAATGTAAACATTATATCTCTTCATTAATCTTCAATTTATTTTTTATAATTGGGCAATCCAACTTGTGAACTTGGTTCTAGAATGTACTTACTTGCACGTAGGGTGTCTTCTTTATTCTTCAAATTTCTCTTTTAAATACTTATACTCATTCTAACTGTGCTGGATCTTTAAGCGTGTTATAAAATTCCATACAGAAGAGAAGACATTGATAGTAAATGTTTGTATTTTTCATCACGTAAAAACATGAATACATTCAGCTAATTATTTTACCACAAAACGATCACAATTTTCGATATTTTTGAAAACGATTTTATGTGGCACCCTCTATCATGACCAGAAATTGGAATACATGGAGTTCGATCTTTTTGTTTAGTCTCCATGCTTCAATCACTATAACATTTACCAAACAATATTCTTGGTCCTAATAACAGTGAATCTCCATATAAATTAATTTCGCTAATTAAATTTTTTGATTGGCAGTAAGATATAAATGCGCCATTCAACCCTTTATTAAAATCCACCACCTCAAAAGCTGGATTCACACGCCGCCCTACCTCCACACGATCGTGCATATTCAAATCAAAAACTTAATCCACCCCACATCCATATGTTCCATGTGATTGAATGTTCCAAATAGTCCGTTATTTTATTATAAGCAATATTGCTATAGCATGTCGCAATCAAATCCTGCCGCATGAGGGGAAAAACACAGTAGCGGATGTGCTAGATTTTAACAAGGGTCTTATATTAAAATATACTAAATTTGGGCTTTAGAACTTCGCTCTTAATTAAACTTTCTTTCTTCTTCGTCTTCTTTATCGTTTTTCCTCTTCTCCATGTACTTTATTTTCATTCTAAAGCAATAAATAGTATATACAAATTTCCGTTTGTCCTTGTCGACGAACCTTCTATGAAAAAGGAAGTAGAAGAGAATCATTGCGAGCTACCCGGTGTCTATGATAGACGAAGGGTAGCGGGGTGATTTTATTTTATCAAGTAGGGGATACTTTTTTTGCAGAAGGGATCTGTAATTACATTAGGATAGGGGGTGGTAATTGCTTTTTAAAGTTGGTTGTGATCGATTGAAAAAGAAAATTGGATATTGGTATCAAGGGGTTGAAATTGGTTGATTTAATTGGGTAATATTTCGAGGGTTGGATTCTTTAACCGAATGGGTTGTTTTAAAGGGATCAATATAAATTGCTGAAATAATTCACATGACTTGATAGTTATCTACCTAGGAGTCATCCAAATGTTGTCAAGAGCTTTGCAGCTTCTGGAACAACAAAGTGTCCAGAAACTCTCCTGTCAAAAAGTTTCCTTATCTTAGCTAGGAGAAGTTTCTGGATATAGCAACAAATTTATGATTAGGGCAACTAATTAGCACATAAAAAGCACTAAATTCTTAGGTATTTTAGGCTGGGTTGTTGAGGCTAATTTTATGGACATTGTAGCTGAGTCATATCCTCTTGAATATTATTAAAAATACTCTTAGTCCTTCTCCACTGTGGTTGACTTTTTATTGGTTTTTGGCCAATTTTCTTTGTTTTCCCAAGGATTGGTTCTAGTCCAACTCATAATCTTGTTGAGTATCTTCTTAGGTCCAACAGCTTGTCATATCTGCCAAAAAATAGTAGTTTGATGATTTTTTTGTAGTTACGTAATTAGAGGATATAATACTTTTAATTTATTTCTTTGGCTTCTATGGTTGTAGATAACTTTCCAAAACTTTATTTAAGGTAAAATTTCTATCAACATATTCAATTTCTCTCTCTTATTTTGCAATAAATGTCCTTAAATCAATATTTCATGGCAGTTTCATTTCCCCGTTCTTACTACACCACTCAAGAACTTTTACGAAGACAAGACGTAAGTACACTAAAGTGCCGTGGGTGTCCAAAGTGGAAAAAGTGGTCATTTATAGATTCAATGGACAATCTTAAAAGGCTGAATGTGTTCCGAGATCTGCAACCCCTACCGTTGGAAGTATATTCTTATTTTAAGCTTTAATCGTGGAATCGTGTTACTCAAGAAGTGACATTTAAAAGCTAGAACGAAACTTTTACGTTAAACGAATAAAATAACGTTAATCAATAATATAAATAAATAGAAATATTGTGGTTCTTGAAAAATTGGCAAATGAAACCTGCTGTCAAAAGCTCTTAAAAGAAAAGCAACAGAAGAGGTTAACAATATTATAGCATACAATTTCCTGCTTCAAGATATTTTGTCTGGAAAACCTGGAAAAGTGAGGGAATTCTTTTTGAACTGCAGAGTTTCTTATTAATTTATTCAATTTCGATTCAATTAATTTTTTTGTCTCCTGTCGTTGAATGAAATTCCTATTGATATATTATGGCTCTTGTGACCTCCCGGCAATAAAGACGAACATTAGAATTTTTAATTCGAGTTGTTACTTAGGTTAGATGTTTATTCTTAACTGCCTAACCATTAAGATAATTACCAGGTACCACAGTATTAATGTTTTATATCCTGCTGTTATATTAATTTTAAATTTATTTTTTTTAAATCTCATACCGAGACAAACCAGTTACTTACTATAATTAACGTATTATCAAATGGCCATATTGAACGTAGCGAATGTATCGATGCCATTAACCCCTAATTATAACGGAAAATTTATAAATCTTAGTTGTAGGCGTTTGCCAAGCCTCGTTCTAATTTTTCTAAGAGGCAATTGTAATTTTCACCTACCTTGTTTTTTTTATCTACCTTGTTCTTTCTTGTAAAGACGAGACACTGGAAAGAGCAACGACGTAAGAATATCTGGGAACTATATTGACATAAGATGGGAAGATAGAAGCAGAGATAACAAATAGAATATTTCTTATTGGTATGGAAGTGAAAATTACAATAACGATACCAATAAAAACATATGCAAGTAAAAATTGGACACTGATAAAGAAGGATGAAGCCAAGATGAACACAATTGAGATGAAGCACCTAAGAAGAATAGCAGGGAAAACAAAGTGGGACAAATGTAGAAATGGAGAGATAAGAGAAATAACAAAACAAGAACTAGTAATAAGGAAAATAAAGAGAAAACAATTAACTTGGTATGGACATATTGTCAGAATTAAAACAGATATAATTACAAGAAAGATGATGGCAGTACTATTCACAGAAGAAGGGGTAGACCGAGAAGAAAGTGGATAGACCGAATAAAAGAGATAGGGAATAAGAAAGATTGAAGATGAAATGGAAAGATTAGCAAGTTACAGGATAGAGTGGAAGCATTGGGTACAAGAGGAAACGGAATCCTCGAAGAAGAAGAAGTTATTTCTTGGACTTTTCTACAAATATGATTATACTCAATAAAACTTTATGCTGATGGAAGCTGGAAGTACTATTCACAAAAGAAGGGGTAGGTCGAGAAGAAAGGGAATAGACCGAATAAAGGAGATAGGGAATAAGAAAGGAAAAACTCTAGATGAAATGGAAAGATTAGTAAGAGACAGGATAGAGTGGAAGCATTGGATACAAGAGGAAACGGAATCCTCGTCCGACACCTGAAAAGGTAGAAGGAAAAGAGAAGAAGAAGAAGTTCTTTCTTGAACTTTTCTACAAATATGATTATACCCAATAAAACTTTAGACTGATGGAAGCTGGAAGTTCTATTCACAGAAGAAGGGGTAGACCGAGAAGAAAGTGGATAGACCGAAAAAAGGAGATAGGGAATAAGAAAGGAAAAACTCTAGATGAAATGGAAAGATTAGCAAGAGACAGGATAGAGTGGAAGCATTGGGTACAAGAGGAAACGGAATCCTCGTCCGACACCTGAAAAGGTAGAAGGGGAAGAGAAGAAGAATAAGTTCTTTCTTGGACTTTTCTACAACCATGATTATACCCAATAAAACTTTAGGCTTTTGTCAAACTCTTTAAGGCATTAGAAACAACTCTTCTTTTAAGTGTTTTGGTTTCTTGGAATTCAAACCTGACTTTTAAGAGAAGTTTATCACCACACACAAAAATCCAGAGGATTGTGTTCCGGTGACCTTGGGGACCATGGGTGTGAAAATAAACATGTTCTTTCTTATTAGTTTTGGAAAACAGTAGCGTCTCTAATGTTTATTACAAAACAGTATCTCATTAATGATAAAACTTATCAAACATGTTTATGGGAACTTTTTGTCTTGAAATTGAATAAGAAATCTCCCACAAAAATATTTGAGATTACTTTGTTAACGCCCTGTATATAAAGAGCGTTTTTGTCTTATAACAAATTTTTTTTAATGCTTAACTTTTGCTGTTATTAAGCCGTTTGACGATTCAAAATTCATGATTTATCTCTATGGTAGAACGTTGTCCATCGATTATAGAAACACCCTGTATAAAATATAGATAAGCAGAACAGTAATATACCGGGTGTCTGATCGAAAGGGGTAAACCGCTGTATCTCAGAAACTATTTAGGAAACTATCACGAAAATATGAATGATGTGAGGGCTATTTTTCCTTATTCAAGGAAATGTGAGAAATTGCCTACCACCGCCTGTAAAATTATATTATATGGCTGGTCTTTGTCGCAATCATGTTTTTCATTTAATATCATACAAAAACTAGTATCAGTTCCTAATTATTCTAACCTAAAAATTCAAAAGGACAAGATGAGGTAAACTTATCATGAAATGCGCATGCGTGCATGGGGGCTACAAAATTAAACGGTCCGGTTTGGACGCAAGAGTTCTTATAAATACCTAACAGGATATCATATGAACTATATTTCTGGTATTTAATGAATGTATAATTTTATTTAATTCCTCTACGATACGCCTATGTGTGTCTAAATAAATTAAAAATATATTCGAGCTAAAGAAAACTCTTAATAGCCTTCCATAGACTGGTTGTAATAGACTCTGATACCAATCTATCATTCATTCTCGTTCTCATTAAAAAATTATATTGTAAGTTTCGTTATCTCGGGAAGTTAATTTACTTTCTATGTTTTATTTACACTCATTATTAATTAAAACACTTTACAGGTGGAAAGGAACGCGCATTATCATAATCAAATCTCGAAATTATTATAAGCGAAGTCACTTTTGTACTGTGTGAAAAATGTTGGGAAAAAAGTTCCTTATATTTGATATTTTATCAGAAAAAGTCATATTACGTCAAATGTCATTCTATTAGGAATGGTATTTTGGGAAACAGTTTGAAAAAATACCGCTCGAAAAAATTGCAAATAAACATATTGTTTCTTATAAGTTTTGGAAACCAGTAGCGCCACTAAGGAAAAATTATGGTCGAAATAAATTTCACTACCAGTCCGAGCTCAGTTATTACGAAACAGTCAACCCTGTATCTCATTAACGATAAAACTTATCACAAATGTTTTTATAGGAAGTTTTCGTCTTAAAATTGAATGATGAAACACCCTGTATATTAGACTGATAGAAAAATGATGATTTTTTTCTCAATTATATCGAAAATATTGTTGGAGATGACAAAAAAATACTGAAGTTTAATATTAGGAGGTGCCGCATCGCAAATTTCGATTTTCCATTTAAATAACATTCACTTTGGAATTTTATAGCTCACGTTGGTGACAATACTTCATAATGACCAAGGTATATTCTTGTAGAAAATTGAACGCTCTACAAAAAAGGTCTCTTACAATTTTTTGATATATTTATTCCTTCAAAAGTTATTCGAGGTCAAAGTTGAACTAAGGACAAATTTTACCATTTTCCAATTTTTTGACGCAACCATCAACTTTATGAGAAAATTTTATGGGGAATTTTTTGGAGAGCATTCTATTTTCTATAACTTATCCCCATAAAAGTTTTTGATATTTTTTACAGGTCCTAAGTAATTTGCATTAATTGAAAATATTTTAACTTGTTACACTAAAAGATAACTTTTGAAGGAATAAATATATCAAAAAATTGTAAGAGACCTTTTTTGTAGAGCGGTCAATTTTCTACAAGAAGTATCGTCACCAACAATATTTTCGATATAATTAAGAAAAAAATAATTAATATTAAAATTTATTCGGGAGTTGGTTTTTGTGAAATAATAGCGTCAAGGTAAATTAACTCCGAAAAAAAAAATGCAAACAAACACATAATTACCACCCGTTAATATTTTTAATTAAAAAAAGTATGATTGAAAATGTATATAACGAGGTATAAATACTAGATTGATTTGTTACTATGCCGCAATTTTAGGCAGGTGTTTTTAATTTTGATATTTAACCGAACATCCTACACTCGTGGATGTTTTCAACCAATTATTTACTAATGATCTCAAAATAATTACGGCAATCTTCAGTGTATCTCTCTCTCTCTCGTCTAATTAGCTCGAATATAATATTAACTTTGTTAATTAGTAGAGGATTTTTTGGGAGGTGGATCTAATTTTGAGATTGGTTTAATTAAAAGTCTCTAGAGATCAGGTTATTTTCCGAGAAATATATAATTAATTATTTGTGCCAGGATTATTCAATTAAACAAAATTATCTCTAGTCATATTCTAAATTAGAATCATAACATAACATAATTATTATTTATGAGCGGATGTATCGGGTGTCTGATTAAGAAAGTATCTCAGAAACTATTTATCGTACAGGTTAGAGAAAATTACTAATTCACAAACGAGAAACTGCTGGAAAAGTTTGCTCCAGTGCTTTTTCCTCTATTTTGAAAAAATAACTAGTAGGTAGGGATGCGCGATACTATCCGATATTCCAGTGTATCGATACTTTTACTTCCGATACTCGATATTTTGTATCGATACTATGCTTTTCGATGCATTCCAAGTATCGATTAATTTGTAGTGTATCGATATCTTGCGATACGGGATTTTTAGTGGTAGCGGCAAGTGGCGTTATCTATAGTGATGAGCGATATCGTGATTTTTTAATCACGTTGTGAAATGATGTCGTGCTTTTTTTAACGAAACTAAAAATAAAAAACGAAAAATGTGCAGTTTTTTGCGTTTTTCGAGCTAATTTTGAGGTTATGTGAAAAAGTCATTAATGAAAAAATTGTAGATTTTCTCAAGATCTACAACTTTTATAATCAACTTTTTATTCTAGGAACTCGACTTTGGACAGAAATCGCAAATAATGTCTTTTTCCACCCCCCCAAAAAAAGTATTTTTACCGAAAAAACGTCATAACTCGAAAAATTTCCAATCTTTTAATTTGAAATTTTTTTCATGGTTTGTGACTATCAAAGCTACCTTCTACTAAATTTTCATCAAAATCGAACATTTTTAACGAAACCAAAAATAAAAAACGAAAAATGCAGTTTTTTGCGTTTTTCGAGCTAATTTTGAGGTTATGTGGAAAAGTCACTGATGTAAAAGTTGTAGATTTTCCCAAGATCTACAACTTTTATAATCAACTTTTTATTCTAGGAACTCGACTTTGGACAGAAATCGCAAATAATGTCTTTTTCCACCCTCCCAGAAAAAGTTTTTTTACCGAAAAAACGTCAAAACTCGAAAAAATTCCAGTCTTTTAATTTGAAATTTTTTTTCATGGTTTGTGACTATCTAAACTACCTTCTACTAAATCTTCATCAAAATCGAACATTTTTTAAGGAAACTAATAATAAAAAACGAAAAATGCAGTTTTTTGCGTTTTTCGAGCTAATTTTGAGGTTATGTGGAAAAGTCACTGATGTAAAAGTTGTAGATTTTCTTAAGATCTACAACTTTTATAATCAACTTTTTATTCTAGGAACTCAACTTTGGCCTGAAATCGCAATAATATCTTTTTCCAACCCCCCAAAAAAGTGTGTTTTACCGAAAAAACGTCAAAACTCGAAAAATTTCCAATATTTAAATTTGAATTTTTGTTTCATGGTTTGTGACTATCAAAGCTACCTTCTACTAAATTTTCATCAAAATCGAACATTTTTAACGAAACCAAAAATAAAAAACGAAAAATGCAGTTTTTTGCGTTTTTCGAGCTAATTTTGAGGTTATGTGGAAAAGTCACTGATTTAAAAGTTATAGATTTTCTCAAGATCTACAACTTTTATAATCAACTTTTTATTCTAGGAACTCGACTTTGGACAGAAATCGCAAACAATGTCTTTTTCCACCCCCCCAGAAAGTGTTTTTACCGAAAAAACGTCAAAACTCGAAAAATTTCCAATATTTTAATTTGAAATTTTTTTTTCATGGTTTGTGACTATCTAAACTACCTTCTACTAAACTTTCATCAAAATCGAACATTTTTTAAGGAAACTAATAATAAAAAACGAAAAATGCAGTTTTTTGCGTTTTTCGAGCTAATTTTGAGGTTATGTGGAAAAGTCACTGATGTAAAAGTTGTAGATTTTCTTAAGATCTACAACTTTTATAATCAACTTTTTATTCGAGGAACTCAACTTTGGCCTGAAATCGCAATAATATCTTTTTCCACCCCCCCCCAAAAAAGTGTGTTTTACCGAAAAAACGTCATAACTCGAAAAATTTCCAATATTTTAATTTGAATTTTTGTTTCATGGTTTGTGACTATCAAAGCTACCTTCTACTAAATTTTCATCAAAATCGAACATTTTTAACGAAACCAAAAATAAAAAACGAAAAATGTAGTTTTTTGCGTTTTTCGAGCTAATTTTGAGGTTATGTGGAAAAGTCACTGATGTAAAAGTTGTAGATTTTCCCAAGATCTACAACTTTTATAATCAACTTTTTATTTTAGGAACAACTTTGGACGGAAATCGCAATAATGTCTTTTTCCACCCCCAAAAAAGGTGTTTTTTACCGAAAAAACGTCAAAATTAGCAAAATCTCCGATCGTTAACGTATCGATACTTCGAGTATCGATAAATTAATATTCGATATTCTACTGTATCGATACTTTACGTTCCGATCCGTATCGATACCTAATATCGATACTTTCTAGTGTATCGCGCAACCCTACTAGTAGGGGTGAGTGGGAAAGCTGACTCAATAAAACTGTTATAAGTTTTGTTCCGCTTTAAGGATTTTGACATTTTGACATCATTTGAAAGGGAATTCAATGCCTAATCAAATATTATATCATCGTTTTGTTCCAGTGGTTTCAACGATCGCTAGGTGGCTGTATTTTTTAATAATTCCGTCTCCAACATACAATTTCATCTTTTTCGACTTTCTGTTTAATTTTTCCCATCTAAAATTCATCTCTCGCAGAATTTTCCACAATTTATCTCTTCCGATTTCAGAAATAATTTTTCGTGAAAAGATTTTAGGATATTGCTTAAATATAAAATGGCCATTTTACAAGGGTTTATTGCTCCCCTCCTTTTTCAAATAGAGTATAAGAGTAAATTTGGATCAAAGGCTTTCAAGGAACATTCACCTTCAGAAGACCACTACCATTGCTCTTAGCAGATGCAGACGAATGCGCGGAAAAAACTGGATATTCGCCCCAAAAATGACCCAATGACTATACAGAAGAGTTGTTGGTGATGCACAGACTATTGCAAAGAAGCCAAACGAAAGCTCATTGAGGAGCTAAAAGTAGAGCGAGCGGAAGACCCAAGAGGACCACAATAGATCTGAAAAGGTGGCACCTCATCAAATCTAATCCAATCTGCCTCTTTTTATCTTAGTCTACAATCTCTGTTATGTATCTTCTGATGCTGTTCGTTAGATCATTTTTTTCGGTTAATTTTTGTATCAGATCATCTCTTATTTGTCTCCAACGTTTCCTCCCTAGTTGCCGGTAAAAAATTGAAAGTTCTAAAATAAATAAATATTTTGCAAACTGTATATTTCTAATTGAAATGTTATTTTGATTCCAGACTATCGCCCAGCTACATCAAAAGAAAAGAATGAGGCAACCTACTTAAAATAGTAAACATTTCTTAATAGTTCTGGAACCATTTCACTTATTTCGAATTCCGATTTGGCGACGAGATTTATTTTTAGATACGACATATATTTCGGTATCATTTCCTGCACGTTAATAACATACTGTCTTAATAACGATTCCCTGTCTCTCTGTCGAGTTAGTAATATCATCGAGAGGGATAGATTCCAGGGGAACTTATAATTATTGTTCGTTATTCCGTTCCATTTTTAGCTCTTCTAATGAAGATTAATAATATGGCGTTTTCATTAAGATCACCAAACAATTAAATGTGTGTTCACTGGAGATAGCAAACAACATATGGCGCGCATGTATTTATTAATATATTAAATTTGATATTGTGTAACGAAAGAAAGATAATTTATCTCCGGTAATAGATATTAGATATAGTGTTCATGATTTTATCGTTACGGGAGAATTGTTAATTGCACATGTCTGTGTAATGTTAATTATTTTCATTATTTAATTTGCAATACACTGTAATAGTTAATGCGATAGTGAAACATTAAATTAATAATATTGTTTTCCTAACCTTAAGCTAATAAAGCTGCGGCGGCCATTTTGAAGGGCACTTTCCGGACCTGGCTCATAATTTGTTGCTAAATACGCACGCTTGACGGCAAATTCTGTTGTTAATTCGTTGCTTCAAGATGCTCCAAAATAAACCATCCTTAAACAACTGCTGCCAGTAAAAACTACCCCCGCTACCGCAATATTAAGCTGCGGGAGCCATTTTTGTCTATCTCGAGCCTAGAATTAGTTGCTCTAACGAGCTCCACGGCATATTTTGTTGCTTTCAGTTGCCTCAATATGAGACATCCTGAAACAACCCCTGCCACTACCCCCGCTACTGCGATATTAAGCTACGGTAGCCATTTTGCTTTATCTCGAACCTAGAATTTGTTGCTCCAACGAGCTCCTCGGCATATTTTGTTGCTTTCAGATGCCTCAATATGAAACATCCTGAAACAACCCCTGCCAGTTAATACTACCCCCGCTACTGCGATATTAAGCTACGGTAGCCATTTTGCTTTATCTCGAACCTAGAATTAGTTGCTACAACGAGCTCCTCGGCATATTTTGTTGCTAATTTGTTGCTTTCAGATGCCTCAATATGAAACATCCTGAAAAAACCACTGCCACTTAACGCTACCCCCGCTATTGCGATATTAAGCTACGGTAGCCATTTTGCTTTATCTCGAACCTAGAATTAGTTGCTACAACGGGCTCCTCGGCATATTTTGTTGCAAATTTGTTGCCTTGAGATGCCTCAATATGAAACATCCTGAAACAACTCCTGTCAGTTAAAACTACCCCCGCTACTGCGATATTAAGCTACGGTAGCCATTTTGCTTTATCTCGAACCTAGAATTTGTTGCTCCAAGGAGCTCCTCGGCATATTTTGTTGCTTTCAGTTGCCTCAATATGAAACATCCTGAAACAACCCCTGCCAGTTAAAACTACCACCGCTACTGCGATATTAAGCTACGGTAGCCATTTTGCTTTATCTCGATACTAGAATTAGTTGCCCGAACGAGCTCCTCGGCATATTTTGTTGCAAATTTGTTGCCTTCCGATGCCTCAATATGAAACATCCTGAAACAACCCCTGTCAGTTAAAAATACCACCGCTACTGCAATATTGAACAGCGGTAGCCATTTTTCTCGAGACTAGAATTAGATGCTCTAACGAGCTCCTCGGCATATTTTGTTGCAAATTTGTTGCCTCAAGATGTCTTAATATGAAACATAATAAAACAAACCCTACCAGTTAAAACTACCCCCGAGATTGCGATATTAAGCAACGGTAGCCATTTTGCTCTAACGATCTCCTCGGCATACTTTGTTACAAATGTGTTGCTTCAGAATGTCTTAATATGAAACATCCTGAAACAATCCCTTCCAGTTAAAATTACCCTCGCTACTGCGATATCTAGCTACGGTAGCCATTTTGCCTTATCTCTAGACTAGAATTAGATGCTCTAACGAGCTTCTCGGCATATTTTTTTGCAAATTTGTTGCTTCAGGATGTTTTAATATGAAACATACTGAAACAACTCCTGCCAGTTACCCCTTCCATTGCGATATTAAACTGCGGTAGCCATTTTGTTTAACTCGAGCCTAAAATTAGTTGCTCCAACGAGCTCCTCGGCATATTTTGTTGCAAATTTGTTGCTTCAGGATGTCTTAATAAGAAACATACCGAAACAACCCCCGCCAGTTGAAACTACCCCCGCTACTGCAATATTAAGCTACGGTAGCCATTTTGCTTTATGTCGAGCCTAGAATTAGCTGCTCAAAAGAGCTCCACGGCATATTTTGTTGCTTTCAGATGCCTCAATATGGAACATCCTGAAACAACTCCTGCTAGTTAAAACTACCCCCGACATTGCGATATTAAGCAACGGTAGCCATTTTGCTTTATCTCGAGCCTAGAATTAGCTGCTCAAAAGAGCTCCGCGGCATATTTTGTTGCTTTCAGATGCCTCAATATTAAACATCCTGATACAACTCCTGCCAGTTAAAACTACCCCCGAGATTGCGATATTAAGCAACGGTAGCCATTTTGCTTTATCTTGAGACTAGAATTAGATGCTCCAACGAGCTCCTCGGCAAATGTTGTTGCAAATTTTTTGCTTCAAGATGTATTAATATGAAAAATCCTGGAACTGAAATACTAATCCTGAATTCTACTGATTTCAACTCCAGAACGGATAAAGGAATTATTAACAAAAATTGATTGATATAATGTACTTATTGTAATGTTTTTGTCATTTATTCAAATAGTTTTTATTTGTGGGATAAAATTATACACACTAAAAACTCAAAAACCTGCGTATATATAGTCCTTCTCAACTCTAGAAAATTCCAGTACCTTCCGCGCTCGTCCCATGCACAAACAAAGCGAATGTTCTCGAAAGGGGCGCAGCCACCAAAATTTACAGTCGAGGGACAGGACCGGCTTTGAGTTGGTGACCTCGCAACATTATATATCCCAAAATTTTAAAGATATACTGGGTGTTCCATTAATAACACTTTTCTGCAGTTGCAGTTGATTCATATTTCGGCTTTACAATATATTTATTTGAAGGATTTAAATCGATTTAAATATCTAAAGAAGTGGATAATAAAAAAAAACTGATATTCTAGCGATAATTACATTTTATGACGTGTAATAAATACCAAATTTTATTAGTAAGCTAGAATAATGATTAATAAAACTAGACCATTTACTAAATTTAATTTGTTGTTTAGCGTCCCGTTTCCTTATAAAAATAAAATAAACACCTACTTATTATTTCTCTAACTAATTTACTAACTCCTATAAATTTTAATAAGACACCGAGATGATTAATACACCATTATCTCTCCTCTTTTATTTGTTTGTTATTATTTTTCTGAATTAACCATAAATTATTTAAATGGGTTCGAGCAATTTCCGCTTTGTGGTGACTGCATTAATGAAAATAATGGTAATTTCGTATGGAAATTAATCTACAAGCCATTCGAATGATTTCAATAAACAAAGTTAAATCTGTGTGCACGTGCGTTCGACATTTTTAACGGGATAACACTTCCTGCCGTGTTTGAAATAATTCTCGGTTAATGGTTAATACCTATAAAAAAAGCCAATTAGCATACTTTTCAATAAAAAAAATAATACCTCAAGCATTCGCTCTCTTGATGACAATAACAGAGATATACTGAGAGAGAGGGGAAAGAGAGTCAAGAGAGAGAGAGAGAGAGAGAAAGGAGAGAGAGAGGGGAGAGAGAGAGAGAGAGAGAGAGTCAAGAGAGAGAGGGAGTGGAGAGGTGAGAGAGGGAGTAGAGAGGAGAGAGAGGGAGTAGAGAGGAGAGAGAGGGAGTAGAGAGGATAGAGAGGGAGTAGAGAGGAGAGAGAGGGAGTAGAGAGGAGAGAGAGGGAGTAGCGAGGATAGAGAGGGAGTAGAGAGGATAGAGAGGGAGTAGAGAGGAGAGAGAGTAGAGAGAGTAGAGAGAGTAGAGAGGAGAGAGAGTAGAGAGGAGAAAGAGTAGAGAGAGTAGAGAAGGGAGAGAAGAGAGGAGAGAGAGAGGAGATATAGAGAGAGGAGATATAGAGAGAGGAGATATAGAGAGAGGAGATAGAGAGAGAGGAGATAGAGAGAGAGGAGATAGAGAGAGAGGAGATAGAGAGAGAGGAGATAGAGAGAGAGGTGATAGAGAGAGAGGAGATAGAGAGAGAGAGAGAAAGAAAGAAGAGAGAGATAGAGAAGAGAGAAAGAGGTAAACAGATGTCGACGTTCCTTTTTGACTGCATGCTTCCAACCCATACCAGTTTAGCTGGATATGGTATGGTTGGTTGTTGTTAATTGTGGTTAACATGTTGATTGATTGATTGGTTCGGCACCACCAGTGAGAGGCTTAGAGATCTCGGCACCTCAACCTTTAGGCTTTTTGTTCTCTTGGTTATACCGTTTATGTGAAGAGACCAGTAGCCCTTATCAGGCTCAATAGTCTTTTCACTAGTTCATTCTTGGGGAAAATCTCCTTTGGATACTATAGTCCTAGGAGCCTATATCCAGTGCTTTACATTCGAAGATAATGTGGAGGCTGGCACCCCTGAGGGGAGGCTGGAACCAAACCTAGAGGCATAAATGATTCTTTCTCTGGTTGTTTCCTTGCTCTAGTTTGGAAGTGCCGAGATCAATTTATTTATATATTTATTTTTCCCATTTTTATTAATTTTGTGATATTAGAAACTAAATTAAAAAAAAATTTAAAAAACGGAAACTACAATTTGTGCCGGTGTCGTATTTTTCGAAATTTATTTCCAAAGCAATTACACTTTCCAGAATCTCCACCAGCAATTACGTTCACATTACTCACAAAACACCCACGAGCAATCGAAAAAACCTTCGCTCTAAATGAAAATTACGAGAGTGAGTCTAAAAAAAAATAATCAGAAAAACACGTTTGGTGATAAATCATAATCATGCGTCGTAAGATGGAAGAATCTCGGGGCTCCACACCAATTATCTTGCAGAAAATAGTACATTTTCGAACAATCAGATGGTGTTATTATTGAGTTATACAGGTATTATTTCTCTTCTCTTCTCTTCGCCGGCCATTTTTTAATTTGCCTCGTTGCGAAAAAGGTGCACGAACGATCCGTGAGATTTTACGAGTAAATTTACGACACTGGATAACGAAATATACCTATATAACTTCTGCAGAAATTGGTTTAAATCAATTTATTTTATGGGTGAGATACCCTGTGATTTTCTTAATTAGATACACCAAGTGGGATGTGTTTAGTTTTGTTGCAAATAGACGTTTTTATAACGTCTTCAATTATAATATTTCGGTTTCCAGCTACCTGAACTCACTTTTATGCACTTTCCCAGAAATAAATCATTAAAATTTTACACCACCTGCTATATATATATATATATATATTCCCTCTTGTAATTACTCTACAATTATGTTATAGAACCTAACCTAAAAAAAAAGTTACATTGTGTGTATATTTCTTTACGTTTCACTGGTAATTAATTGGAAAAAAATCACTACCAAGGCAAGTAACATTCCTCTATTTTAATTCATATTTAATATTGTAATTAACTTTGTTAAAAAAATAAATGTATTCGTAGGCAGTAAATGAAATCATAATTTTCCAAAAAAAATTTTAATTCTCCCAAAACGCCTAAAGCTATAAAACCAAACACCTGTATGCATATTTGAGATGATTTCATCTTCGGAAACACCCGAAGCTTCTTATGGACCTGTACAGTTATTAAACGTCATAATTTATGTAAAAGAATTCCCAGACCTGGTTTTTATCAATTCCATTCCATGCATAGAAGGTTGATTGTGAAGAATCGATAGCATTTTTACCTGAAAGTTTACCAAGGGTTATTACCATATATAATAAGCTAAAATTTGATGGCGTATACTACGAATTTTATGAGTTGGTACCATGTTAATACAGGTTGAGAAAGATGTCTGGCGTCGTAACTAAAATATGTATACAGGATGGTCAATTTACGTTTTAGAAACAACAAACTGCTTAGAATCTTTCAAAACTGATGATAATCATCATGACCATATTTTTGCCTTTTTAATTTTTTACCTGCTCAGAAATCTAAACCTACAATTATTACTTATTTTACGAAATCTCTCGACTTAATAATACCCTCCCTCCGCCCTACATATCCGACAAATCCCTTTTGTTTCCAAGTCAGACGCCATATTCTTAGACAAGGGGCGGATAAGTGCCCATTTGAAAGCCGCCGCAAAGGTTGAAATTACCATTTAGTACCAGTAATTAAATGAAAACAACAACAAGAGATCGATATCGTAGTACCCGTGTCTGAGAGATCGGTGATATTTTAAAAAGTACCGCCATAGGGACTCTTGTCGTGCATAAAATATTAGAGTATTGATGTTTATCTTCAACTATATCGGGTACTAAAATTAAAGGGGATGAAAATATGATCAGGAAGTGAATGAAATTTTGAGTTGGAAGTTTTAACAAACATCAGATTAAATAGTGAAATGTCACATTGGCGATAACTAAGACCGTATCGGACCACAAAAAAAATGGGACGGAAACAATTAAAATTCACACAGCATGATAAAGGAACCCACGTAAATGAAAAAAATATGTGGTGAAATATAGAACATCCTTAACATGCGTTTGTATAAACCATTTCACAGTAGCATGCAAAACACAACTGTATTTATGTTTTACGTTTTTTTTCTCTTTAGATTAGAACACGTGGTACGAGAAAATAAAACGCGATAAATAATAACTGATATAATATACATATGTGTTTGCTACAGTGCAATTTATTGCCACTTAAACGAATTAGTTTCCATGACTTTCTTAATATATACTACGTTTTCTCCGACAATTTTATATATTTAAATCCACTAATTCGAAAATTGAAATTAAATTTTTTCTTTCTTCAAATTTTCGTAACCTCCACTTTCTGATACCCTCGTATACAAAATATAGATACGATGTCGCTGATTTTTTTAAACATTTGTTCATTATTTGAGAGTGTGCATGTAAAATTTTAGCTCGAAAATCCCATTCTTATGGAGTCTACGATTTTTTGACTATACGGGTGTACTTTCGACTATAGCAAACCTCAGTTTAAAAACTTTCAAAATCGAACCTAAGTTTTCTCCGATACTTTTATAAATGGAAATCCACTAATTAGTGCACGTAGATTACGAAAATGCCTATAAAAAAATTTCTAAAGTCGATAATAAATTTTTTTTTTCAAATTTTCGTACCTTCCATTTTCTGATACCCTCGTATACAAAATATCGTAGATATGATGTCGCTGATTTTTTTTACATATTTGTTCATTATTTCAGAGTGTGTATGTGAAATTTTAGTTCAAAATTCCCATTATTATGGGCTCTACCATTTTTAACTATTCGCGTGTACTTTCGACTATAGCAAACCTCAGTTTAAAAACTTTCAAGTTTTCAAAATCGAACCTAACTTTTCTCCGACACTTTTATATATGGAAACGCACTAATTGGACCTCGTAGATTATGAAAATGCCCATAAAAAATTTCTAAAGTCGATAATAAAAATGTTTTTTTTTACAAATTTTCGTACCTTCCACTTTCTGATGCCCTCGTACACAAAATATCGTAGATACGATGTCGCTGATTTTTTTCCATATTTGTTAATTATTTGAGAGTTCGTATCTTAAATTTCAGCTTTCAATTCCCATGATTATGGGCTCTATGATTTTTTGA
Organism: Lochmaea crataegi; assembly: GCA_947563755.1. Taxonomy (NCBI): domain Eukaryota; kingdom Metazoa; phylum Arthropoda; class Insecta; order Coleoptera; family Chrysomelidae; genus Lochmaea; species Lochmaea crataegi. Next base: position 7,209,816 of record OX387427.1, on the reverse strand, counting down.
CTATGCGCGAGTAAATTCGACTATAGCAAAATTTTCAAAATCGATCCCAAGTTTTCTCCGATACTTTTATAAATGTAAATCCACTAATTCGTGCCCGGAGATTACGAAAATGCCCATAAAAAATTTCTAAAGTCGATAATAAAAATGTTTTTTTTTCAAATTTTCGTACCCTCCACTTTCCGATACCCTCGTATACAAAATATTATAGATACGATGTCGCTGATTTTTTTAAAAATTTGATCATTATTTGAGAGTGTACATGTAAAATTTTAGCTCGAAAATCCCATTCTTATGGGCTCTACGATTTTTTGACTATGTGCGTGTACTTTCGACTATAGCAAACCTCAGTTTAAAAACTTTCAAATTTTCAAAATCGAACCTAAGTTTTCTCCGACACTTTTATATATGAAAATGCACTAATTGGACCTCGTAGATTACGAAAATGCCGATAAAAAATTTGTAAAGTCGATAACAAAAATGCTCGTAACATTTTTTTTTTAATTTTGGTACCTTTCTCTTTCTGATACCCTCGTATACAAAATATCGTAGATACGATGTCGCTGATTTCTTTCCATATTTGTTAATTATTTGAGAGTGCGTATCTAAAATTTCAGCTCAAAATTCCCATGATTATGGTCTCTATGATTTTTTGACTATGCGCGTGTAATCTCGACTATAGCAAACCTTAGTTTGAAAATTTTCAAAATCGAACCTAAGTTTTCTCCGACACTTTTATAAATGGAAACCCACCAATTCGTGCCCGTAGATTACGAAAATGCCTATAAAAAAATTTTTAAAGTCGATAATAAAAAGGTTTTTTTTCCAAATTTTCGTACCTTCCACTTTCTGATGCCCTCGTACACAAAATATCGTAGATACGATGTCGCTGATTTTTTTCCATATCTGTTAATTATTTGAGAGTGCGTATCTAAAATTTCAGCTCAAAATTCCCATGAATATGGGCTCTACGATTTTTTGACTATGCGCGTGTACTTTCGACTATAGCAAACCTTAGTTTGAAAATTTTCAAAATCGAACCTAAGTTTTCTCCGATACTTTTATAAATGGAAATCCACTAATTCGTGCCCGGAGATTACGAAAATGCACATAAAAAATTTCTAAAGTCGATAATAAAAAAGTTTTTTTTCCAAATTTTCGTACCTTCCACTTTCTGATACCCTCGTATACAAAATAGCGTAGATACGATGTCGCTGATTTTTTTCCATATTTGTTAATTATTTGAGAGTGCGTATCTAAAATTTTAGCTCAGATTTCCCATGATTATGGGCTCTACGATTTTTTGACTATGCGCGTGTAATCTCGACTATAGCGAACCTTAGTTTGAACATTTTCAAAATCGAATCTAACTTTTCTCCGATACTTTTATATATGGAAATCCACTAATTGGACCTCGTAGATTACGAAAATGCCCATAAAAAATTTATAAAGTCGATAATAAAAATGTTTTTTTTTTCCAAATTTTCGTACCCTCCACTTTCTGATACCCTCGTATACAAAAGATCGTAGATACGATGTCGCTGATTATTTTCTAAATTCATTCATTATTTGAGAAGGTGTATGTAAAATTTCAGCTCAAAATTCCCATGATTATGGGCTCTACGATTTTTTGACTATGCGCATGTACTTTCGACTATAGCAAACCTAAGTTTAAAAATTTTTTAATTTTCAAAATCTTACCTAAATTTTCTCCGACAATTTTATATATGAAAATCCTCTAATTCGACCCCGTAGATTACGAAAATGCCCATAAAAAATTTCAAAAGTCGATAATAAAAATGTGTTTTTTTTTTCAAATTTTCGTATCCTCCACTCTCTGATACCCTCGTATACAAAATATTACAGATACGATGTCGCTGATTTTTTTACATATTCGTTTATTATTTGAGAGTGTGTATGTAAAATTTCAGCTCAAAATTCCCATTATTAGGGGCTCTACCATTTTTTGACTATACGCGTGTAATCTCGACTATAGCAAACCTTAGTTTGAAAATTTTCAAAATCGAACCTAAGTTTTCTCCGATACTTTTATATATGGAAATCTACCAATTCGTGCCCGTAGATTACGAAAATGCCCATAAAAAATTTCTAAAGTCGATAATAAAAATGTTTTTTTTTTCAAATTTTGGTACCCTCCCACTTTCTGATAGCCTCTTATACAAAATATTATAGATACGATGTCGCTGATTTTTTTTACATATTTGTTCATTATTTTAGTGTGCGTACCTAAAATTTTAGCTCAAAATTCCTATTGTTATGGGCTCTACGATTTTTTGACTATGCGCGTGTAATCTCGACTATAGCAAACCTTAGTTTGAACATTTTCAAAATCGAATCTAACTTTTCTCCGATACTTTTATATATGGAAATCCACTAATTGGACCTCGTAGATTACGAAAATGCCCATAAAAAATTTATAAAGTCGATAATAAAAATGTTTTTTTTCCAAATTTTCGTACCCTCCAGTTTCTGATACCCTCGTATACAAAAGATCGTAGATACGATGTCGCTGATTATTTTCTATATTCATTCATTATTTGAGAAGGTGTATGTAAAATTTCAGCTCAAAATTCCCATGATTATGGGCTCTACGATTTTTTGACTATGCGCATGTACTTTCGACTATAGCAAACCTAAGTTTAAAAATTTTTTAATTTTCAAAATCTTACCTAAATTTTCTCCGACAATTTTATATATGAAAATCCTCTAATTCGACCCCGTAGATTACGAAAATGCCCATAAAAAATTTCAAAAGTCGATAATAAAAATGTGTTTTTTTTTCAAATTTTCGTATCCTCCACTCTCTGATACCCTCGTATACAAAATATTACAGATACGATGTCGCTGATTTTTTTACATATTCGTTCATTATTTGAGAGTGTGTATGTAAAATTTCAGCTCAAAATTCCCATTATTATGGGCTCTACCATTTTTTGACTATACGCGTGTAATCTCGACTATAGCAAACCTTGGTTTGAAAATTTTCAAAATCGAACCTAAGTTTTCTCCGATACTTTTATATCTGGAAATCTGCCAATTGGACCCCGTAGATTACGAAAATGCCCATCAAAAAATGTATAAAGTCGTAAACTTTCGACTAGTAATTTTACACTTTTATATACGGAATAATTGCAACATACCAAAGCTTTCTAGTTATAATACTCGCCAAGGTATACCGTTGACTGATTATTATTATTATTATTGTTTCAGGGCATAGAGCAGTTTAAGTAGCTGCTTCGAATCGAGTAATAATCACTCGAATCTAGTCCAAAACCCAAGTTATTGTTCTATAGTACGTGTGCGCGCTGCGTACAGCGCTCCATCCGTCAAACTGGCAGCCAGCGCTCTTGCCTCAATGAATCCTCATTATCATCCTTATGGGGGACCGGAACTGACGTCTCCACATCCTCCTTCACCAGATAATAACAATTACCATGGACATCCTGGACCGGGAGGACCGCCGCCGCATGCTAGGATGCATGCGACGAACGGACATCCCATCGGTACCATAGGTAAGTTATATATTTAACGAGATATTTATTAAGAATAGTTTTACTAAACACTCCACTGGTTTTTCGCAGGTCACAGTGGCGGACCTCACGATCAACATCCTCATACCCACCATCAACACCCGGCGTTCACCAGCGCTGGCCCACCATCGGACGGACCTCACATCCCCCACCACAATCCTTCTTTAACGAATAACAACAACAATAATAATAACAATAACAATAATACAGTGAAAGTTTGCGCGGGCTGTGGCGGTAAAATAGTCGAAAGATTTTTACTTCACGCATTGGACCGATATTGGCACAATAGTTGTCTAAAGTGTACGTGTTGTGCGGCGATGTTGGCCGATTTAGGAGCGTCGTGTTTTACGAAAGGAGGAATGATATTGTGCAAACAGGATTATATGAGGTAAGTTTTTCAATAGAACAATCCTATAATTTTACGTAGGTTCATTGAAAAGTTTCTTCTGGTCTGATTCATTTATAGCAATCAAAATTCAATTAATTTTATCAGTCATCGAAGCGTCGCGTCGCGACGCGACATTCGGGACGGACGCCTTCGTGCTTCGCCTAACAAATTGAGTTTTCGCCGAAACAATAATAAATGGTGGCCGTTGACACCGTTCAGGATAATCCGGAGGTGTAATATAGCAAAGTCCGGGTCCAACCGAATAGGAAAAGAAGCCGAAACTGACTGTTATATGAGATAAACGGCAGGTTAAGAAGGTTGTATACACTAGAAAAAATTGCTAGGATTGAAATTATTAGAATTGCACAGATCTTTTCATATATTTGATCCCAACTTATCTTAGAACAACATTGTCACCTTACTGAGGATTCCAGGATACTCTGAAATAGAGGGAAATGGAATTTCAGAATAACTATCAAAGCTGAGACACTCTTTTATGGGCCGGAACCCTTTTTCAATGTAATATTAAAGGAAATAGGCAACGCCGAAAAGTGGAGAAGATTTGACCATTGGAAAGATCTAGTAGGGCTTAGATTTCTGGGTGACTACAACAAATGCCTAATCCAGAGTAAAACTGCTCTAAGAGTTTTAACAGGGGTCCTGACGGGATACTGTTGCCTGTATGGGCACATTAAAAAGTTCGAAATAGTGAAGGAAGAAGGATTTTGTGGAAGAAAAAAACTCCTTAACAATACAGAATCCTAGAAGACTAGTGGATAGAAGAGAGACACTTACCTAAACTCAGTTATAAAGTGTAGAATACACATTAGGTTTGTTCGCGGATGTAATTCCGAACCAGTTCAGGGACTATTCGCATGCGCATTATGAAAAGTGGTTAATATAATTCTGAATTTTTAATAATAGTTCGGTGTTCGCGGATCATATCGGATTGGTTCGTTATCGATTCGGAATCAGTCTGTTTTTGGTAAGGACTAAAAGTTCAGTTCGACTGCTCATGCGCATATGATCGATATGTGAGTTGTTTTCTTATTTTAGTCACCTATGGTTGTTGCAAATAAGCAAATATCAAACTCGAACTTAGCTGGTCCACTTCAAGTGTAGTGTAAGGTGAATTTGAATTATCTGTTCAATCTATTTTGGTTTTTAATTTATGTTTTCGTTCAGGAGATCGTTCGCGGTATAATTTACTGATTCGTAACTAGGCATGCGCTCTAGACAATTCAGAGTTAATTCAGAACTGATTCGGATTGTAACCCGCGAACATAGCTTAGAAAACCAAAGCGATGTCAATCTACAGTTACAGTTAGACCCTTTCCCAATGAATCACTCTGTGTTGGGTAATAACTGAGAGTACGCCCCTGTTTTAAAATCTAAATATTGACAAACTATAAACTCACTAAGAAAAAAATTAGGTTCAATTTTTGTCAGTGTATGTAAGTACGCCTCACGCGTGTCGAGCTGTCACCTTAAAACGACGGCAAAATAAACTTTATTAAAGTCACTCCTCTTATGAGTCCGTTAAGACGGATAACCCAGTAAAGCAGTGGCGGATATAAAAAAAAAGGAAATTTTTTTACAAATTTGACTGCCTGTTTTTCTCACAGCATATTTGATTCTTTCGTCATATTTTGTTATATAGTTATTTATCACCCCGTATAAATATTTTTCCACGTCTCATAAATATATTTAATCTGATATTCAGAATCTTCAATTAATAGAATGCTATTAATAACTACCTATATATAGGAATTATTTATACAGGATTGATTTTTAATATTTATAATGGAACGTAGGTGTGAATTTGTTGAATTTAAAATAATAAACGGTGATTAAGATAGAGATGAATATCGAGGGCAAGAAATAAAAGTTTTACAAAAAAGTCCAAAAAACTAAAAAAGGTTTAAACATACTACTTTTTCACTAAAAGCGTTCAAAATTTCCAAAGGCTTTGTTCTAAAAGTGATCCGAAAAAGGGTCAACTACGCCACTGTATTTCTACAATACACTACACACTTTCGAGGTGATATGATGGTGTGGGTGGCAATATATATGAAAAAAGTTCTTGTCATTTGTCTTGTTTAGATTAAGGATATTTGACATACGAACATTTTTTCGCCAGTTGGAAACATTATTTATTTTACGTTGTAAATCATATTTAATAGCTTTAAAAATGACATACATATATATATATATATTATTTATCGTATCCGGAAAGAAGAATTGGACCGTCAACTTAGTTGTAATTATTTTATATTTTCTTGTAGGTGTGCCCTCATTGTTGGCTGCCCTGCATTTAACGGATTTATTTTAATTTGTGGGCGTCGTCGTTAAGTCGAACATAGAAAGTAACTCGAGAAAAAAAATGACCACACAACTGAATGAAGTAAAACTTCTTTCGATCCTATTTTAAAAATTGTAGAAATTGTAGAAACGCGAGGCCGAAATACCGTAGAGTAATAAGGAGAAAGAGTGGGATAGAGAGGGAGAGAGAAAGTGAAAAAGAGAGAGAGAGAAAGAGAAAGGGAGAGAGAAAGAGAAAGGGAGAGAGAAAGAAGAAGAGAGAGGGAGTGAGAAAGAGAGAGGGAGGGAGAGAGAAAGTAAGAGAGAGAGAAGAGAGAAGAGAAAGAGGAACTGAAGAAAAAGAGAGAGGGAGCGAAATAGAGAGAGAAGAGAAAGAGAGAGGGAGAGCGGATGCGAAAGAGTGAGAGATAGAGAGATAAGGAGAGAGATAAGAAGAGGAGCGGAGCGAAATAAGGAAAGGAGCGAGATAAGGAGAGAAGCGAGTTAAGGAGAGGAGCGAGGAAAGGAGAGGAGCGAGATAAGGAGAGGAGCGAGATAAGGAGAGGAGTGAGATAAGGAGAGGAGCGAGATAAGGAGAGGAGTGAGATAAGGAGAGGAGCGAGATAAGTAGAGGAGAGAAATGAGAGGAGAGAAATGAGAGAAGAGAAATGAGTAAAGAGAAATGACAGAAAAGAAATGAGAGAAGAGAAATGAGAGGAGAGAAATGAGAGGAGAGAAATGAGAGAAGAAAAATGAGAGGAGAGAAATGAGAGAAGAGAAATGACAGAAAAGAATTGAGAGAAGAGAAATGACAGAAAAGAATTGAGAGAAGAGAGAGAGAGAGAATGCCGCGTATTAGTACAGGGAGAAAATAGACAAGGAAAAAGGAACGTTGCATATGTCGCCACGATGCCAGCAACTAGTATGAGATACGCACTTACCTTCGTGATTTATTATCAGTTGATTGGGTCTAATTAGGTTTAAAATGTTGGATTGAATATGTGTATATACACTTTTTACGCACAATTTCACTTCCTGCCATAATGTGTTGTTTATATTTTCTTGTAGGTGTGCCCTCATTGTTGGCTGCCCTGCATTTAACGGATTTATTTTAATTTGTGGGCGTCGTCGTTAAGTCAAACATAGAAAGTAACTCGAGAAAAAAAAATGACCACACAACTGAATGAAGTAAAACTTCTTTCGATCCTATTTTAAAAATTTTCTGAAGTAAATTGTAGAAACGCGATGCCGAAATACCGTAGAGTAATAAGGAAAAAGAGTGGGATAGATAGGGAGAGAGAAAGTGAAAAAGAGAGAGATAAAGAGAAAGGGAGAGAGATAAAGAGAAAGAGAGTGAGAAAGAGAGAGAGAGGGAGGGAGGGAGAGGGAGGGAGAGAGAGAGAAAGAGCGAGAGAAGAGAAAGAGGAATAGAAGAAAAAGAGAGAGAGGGAGCGAAATAGAGAGAGAAGAGAAAGAGAGAGGGAGAGCAAAAGAAAGAGAAACAGGGAGAGAAAGAGAGCGGATGCGAAAGAAAGAGAGATAAAGAGAGATAGGGAGATAAGGTTAGAGAGATATATATAGCTAAGGAGAGAGAGAGATAATGAGAGAGATAAGAAGAGGAGCGGAGCGAGATAAGGAGAGGAGCGAGATAAGGAGAGGAGCGAGATAAGGAGAGGAGCGAGGTAAGGAGAGGAGCAGATAAGGAGAGGAGTGAGATAAGGAGAGGAGCGAGATAAGTAGAGGAGAGAAATGAGAGGATAGTAATGAGAGGAGAGAAATGAGAGGATAGTAATGAGAGAAGAGAAATCACAGAAAAGAAATGAGAGGAGAGAGAGAGAATGCCGCGTATTAATACAGGGAGAAAATAGACAAGGAAAAAGGAACGTTGTATATGACGATACGATGCCGGCAACTAGTATGAGATACGCACTTACTTTCCTGATTTATTATCAGTTGATTGGTTTTAATTAGGTTTAAAATGTTGGATTGAATATGTTATCACACACTTTTTACGCACAATTTCACTTCCTGACATAATTTGAGAGATATATAGCTAAGGAGAGAGACATAATGAGAGAGATAAGAGGAGCGGAGCGAGATAAGGAGAGGAGCGAGATGAAGAGAGGAGCGAGATAAGGAGAGGAGCGAGGTAAGGAGAGGATCGAGATAAGGAAAGGAGTGAGATAAGGAGAGGAGCGAGATAAGTAGAGGAGCGAGATAAGGAAAGGATCGAGATAAGGAAAGGAGTGAGATAAGGAGAGGAGCGAGATAAGTAATGAGAGGAGAGAAATGAGAGAAGAGAGAGAGAGAATGCCGCGTATTAGTACAGGGAGAAAATAGACAAGGAAAAAGGAACGTTGCATATGACGCTACGATGCCAGCAACTAGTATGAGATATGCACTTACTTTCGTTATTTATTATCAGTTGATTGGGTCTAATTAGGTTTAAAATGTTGGATTGAATATGTGTATATACACTGTTTACGCACAATTTCACTTCCTGCCATAATTTGTTATTATTCACCCGAAAATTCACAAAATATGAACTTTAAACAATGTTATTCACTTTAAACGTAAAATATTTAAAGTATTGTAACTAAATATTAATTTATAAAATAATTGTTCAAGAACGAAATGAAATAACGAAATTATCAAGAAATCACCGTTCGCGTAACGCTAGCAAACTCGCAAACGAACTACTGACTGAGATGTGCGCGCGCACTGCTCTTTCTTGCCCCTACAGTAATATACGAAACGTAACTCTCTTTCTATCTTCACTAACTTTTATCTCCCTCTCACCTTTCGTTCGCCTCGCCCGATCACACTTTTCGTAACTCTATCGTCACGTTTACTCCCCAAGACAAGCGTGAGTAAAGACGTTTTACTTCAAAAATTGGAAAAACCGATACAAGGTTTTAATATACAGAGTGAGCTACGAAAAACAATCCACTCCTACATTCTGAAACGGCGATATCTCACACGATTTTAATTTGTCCCTATCAAGCTTCAATTATTTTTATCGACTATCGACGAAACAATTATAAAAGGGCGACTGGTAGTGTGGCGCTGTTTACGTGTAGTGCCCCTCACACAGAAATCTCGTAATATTTGATTCGATACGATTTCTCCCAAGTTAATATGGATAAAACTTGTCGCTCGGTAATAGAGGCAACCATATAGAAAGTAAGCTGTAGACGTCGGTGGGATTTTATCCAATATACCCCTGACGTCAGATCTAATGCTAGACCAGAGAATAATACAACTACCTCGTGACATAATGAACACTTTACAGGATGTCCAGTTTATCCAAAAGTTCCTTTGATAATGTTTCCAAACATCACATGTCGTCCCAAGGACCTCCGATTTAAGTCCGATGTAGGTCTAAAGGTCCCAGACTTTTTTTATGATGTCCCCGGGACGTCTTATTTTGGGATTCCCCTGTTGGAAGTCCTCGGGAAGTCCAAGTTAGTTTCTAACAAATTTTAGTTATAGTCCGTCCGGAAATATAAGATCCTAACTTTATAATCTTCAATTAGATAAATAACATGTTATTGTAATGGGTACCTTATTGTTAAAATATTATTTATGTACTCAGAATTCAGGTATAAAACAAATCCGTTTCTATTAATATCAATAATTATAACAAAGAATTAAATATTATTTATTAAGTTAGGATCATATATTTCCGGACGGACTTTACTTTATTAATTGTACAAGTTGTGTTAATTTGTAACAGAAAGCGTATCCTCAGAACTTGCACGGCACTGTTTACAGTTATCGGACGGGCGGCGCCAATAGCTCCCTAGAAAGCATTTAGGACATCAAGTTAGCTGGCGAATACTGTATAAGTCTGGATTTTTCTGTACTCTGAACAATGAATTTCAGCCTTTTCCGGAACGCTTTTCTTAGTTGTCCTCAGGATGTTCGATGTAGGTCTGAAATTATCTGGACCTCCTCTCGGGACGGCTAATTGTGGATATCCCCGGAACGTTAGCAAAAGCTGTCCTGTGGTCGGTCTAGGGACGTCCACGACCTATATATATAAATAACGGACGTCCCGAAGACAACTTAAGGACGTCTTTGTGCTTTTTGGGTTAGGTTAGTTTTTTTAAGCATAGGGAGTAGCTGTATGGTGATTTTAGCTCTACTTGAAATTTCAATTAAAGGTGCACTTTTCGCAACCGTTCTAGACAAAATATGCCCTGTAGAAATAAAAAAGACGAAAGTGATTCTGGATTAGATCCTTGACGGATTCGAAAAACTAATAGAAAAGTTGGAAAACGTTATTTCTTACGTGCTCTATCTTGTACGTCTATTGATTTCACATAAATATCAAAATAGATTTCAGTGTTCGCTGCTTTTATGTATAAACGAGCGCAAATAATAGAAAAAGAGACTCAGAAAGGAACATCCTGTTAACCAGAAAAGCAGTCACGTGCCGGCAACTGCGTTCGTTCGAAAATGACAGACGTGAACATAATTTGACAGCAAATAAGAACAGGGGGATGAAAATGATTGCTAGGGGAAGAAACGATTAGATAATCTAATAGAAAATGCCATGTCACAAGGAGGTGTTAGTGGCTAACGCGCCTCAATCTCTGAAAGTTTCAAGTCGACATTTTTCAACGAATAAATATACTGATATGGAAAGTGGAATACACCAAACAAGGGTTATTTCAGTATAAAATCTAAATAAAATATAAACAAATCACCTAACAAATATTTACAACCCAAACTTTAAACGGGAATCTTTATAACTTTTCTCTAATTCATTGAAATCCTATCACATAGTTTCAGAATTTTCGAAAGCTTTGCAAAAGTTTCTTGGCTCATCATAAATCTAAAAAGAAAGAACCTGAAAATTAAAAATTATTAGTTAGGTTATAAAATCTGACACTGGTAAAAATAGAAAAAGTACACTTATGAACATATTTAACAAAGTGTGAATCTAGATTTGTCAACTCGAACGGAAGAAAGGACATGACAACTGAAATTAAAACAGATGTCAAATAATTTTAAATTGTTTTAACTAAAAGAAAAAACAACAATAAATTATTTGGAGACATTAAAAATTAACTTTCATATCAGAAAAAGATCAAATTATAAAATAATCAAGTCAAATAACAGAAATCAAAAATTATTAAATGAATTTGATTGGTCAGCAAATATAGAAAAACTTAAAAATAAAGAGACATATGGTTGTTGAATATAAAAAAATTGATACGTTGCTATTGATAAGAAACGGGTAGTTACGAAAAAAAGATACAGAATTGAGAAGTATAAGCTTTTTCATGTTACAAAATTGAGTTAAAATTAGGCTACGTTATGTTAAAAGGTGAAACTATAAAGTGAATTTGTGTTACTAACCTTCCTTACAAGTGCCTGTTAAAAACAGATGTTAAATAATCTCTGTAAATATTAAATTCCTCAAATAAACTATGAGTGAAAACTCCGCGAGGTAAGCAGAACTGAAAATCTTCCCAAGCCGACCCCGAAGCCACTTCTACGAGGGACTCCAAGGCCCAGAAAGGTCTAAAGCACAGAAAAGAAGTAATTATCCAATCTTGAAAAAGTAATACAAGATAAAAGGTATTCCATAAACTATAAATTAAATCATTAAACTTACGGGCGTGTGAATAAATCCAGAACTTGATATTTATTCCTCTTCGTTACGATTACAATATCGTCCATTTTGTATATAAAATCTGTCAGAAACAGATGTTCTATTTTGTCTTTGGTTTTTAGTCGTACATGTAAAAAGAGTTGCATAATTTCATATATTTATTAGATATAAAAACTTCATTTAGTGTGAATGTTGAGCGAAAGATCATTTAGATAAGTGTTTTGAATTGTTTCTTATGTCTTTACTTATCAATTTTGTATAAATACGAAGCACATTAAAAAAATAAATTAAACAATAATTCATAAATTTCAAATATAAAGAGTTTTCTTCCTATAAAGTCCTAATAAAAATTTATTTGAGCTTACTGTCTTTTTTTTTGGACTTTTTATACTTTCGGTGGATCTGCAAGGAAATGAATAAAAATATGGACGAATAGCTGATCTGTAGATATCTTGGTGTGTGTAACAAAATTAAAATTTCCTTGTTAAGATGTGTGTAATTGCTAAAAACAGACCGATTTCATCTGAACCGAAGTTTACAAGGTTAAAACTCTACCGTCTAGTACAGGATACAACAATAAATTATGACATAGCAACCCAACCAGTTATATCAACATAAATATGAATTTAATTAAAAATTGTGAATCATACGATACTTCAAGCTTGTGTATTAATATTAATTGAAAATTAAATTAGTTTTGTTAATAATGGTTGTTATTTCTTTTTGACGTTAATTAAAATGCCAAAAACTTGATTAGCTAGAAATTGAACGAATTATCTTCCTGTTGGAGTTTATTAAATAAAAACAATTACATTGGTTTGTTTTGTATGTTCCGTTTAGCAAATGCGTGTTTCCATCCTACTATATTTGAACTTTTGAATTATATTCCATGGCCAATACAGAGTTTTAGCCGGAGAAATCATTTTTTCTTTCTCTATTTACTTACATATAAAATGTATGAAATAAAAACTTGGACACGTCGTAAATTAATTTTAATTGACATTAAAACTTGAATTGTCAATTATCAGAATAATTTTGAACTGTCTCAAACAACCTAAGTATCTGAATGTTGATATAGTTTGCAGCAATCAAAGAAGACAAAACATATTATTAAAAAAACTGTTTCTTCAATTTTTACCCAATCTAAACGAACCCAGTTTAATTATTCTCATGGATAACTCCAGTTATTCCCATCCAAACGTTTATAACTTTTTTGTCCAAATTAAAAAAAAACCTCTTCAATTACTCATGCAGCTTCACTATTTTGAAAGGAAGCCGTTTTCATGTCAAAAACAAGTAGAATAAGGCTATTCCACAAGAACCAAACTAGAGCTAGAACAATGGGAAGCACTGTATGCACAACGCATACAAAATAGTCTCCAGCAAGGCGTACGAATTTCACCAAAATTGGTATGGGGGACCTTTTCAGGCCCCCGAGTACGATGGGAATAATTTCCGTTCTTCAAAATCAATTTTTCCCATTAAAAATGAATTTTCAAAATTTTTATCAGGACCATCGAGGGGGGTAAAAAATTTTTGTATCCGATTTTGACGAAATTTTAGAAAGGGGTGTTTTCGAGGTCGACGATTCCAAAAATTTTATCAGTTGCTACCTAAAAATTTTTTGACATGTCAATATACCCAGAAAACTGTCAAAATTCGACTTTTCGATGGACTAAAAAATAGTAAATATAACTCGATTTTTTTGAAATTTTAGAAAATAATAGTTCAAGTAATTATCTTTCAAAGCATGTATAAAAAAAATTTTTTTTGGAAATTTTTTTCCCTTCAAGTATACTGGAAATTTTTAAAATTTTTTTTTAAATTAATCCGTGCAATTTTACAAAAAAAATGCCAAAAACGGACCTACCTCGTCAAAATTGGTACTAAACCCCCCCTTTTTTTTTAAATATTACCATATATTTCCCAAGAAACCTTCATATATGAAATTTTCCGAAAAAAATTTTACTTTAAAAATTTATGTCATCTACGCCTATGGAATCGAAACGACCAAATTAACATGGATCGACAGTTGATGATCCATATTTATTTAAAAAAAATATTTACTTCCTTAATTTTCATATGGAAACGAATTTTTCAATTTAAAAAAAAATTAAGATAGGTTAGAAAAAATTAAGTTAGGTTGAGGTTAGATTAGGTTTAGGTTAGGTTAGGTTAGATAAGATTAAGTTAGGTTTGCGTTAGGTTAGGTCTAAGCAATTTAAGTTAGGTTAGATTAAATTTTTCCCCCTAAAATTGAGAAAAAATCAGATTTTTTTGGAAAAATATAAGTTTTTTTCGAAATTTAACACGATTTTCGGTTCTTCCAACCCAAAATACCTAATAATTGACCGTTTCAACAATGCCTTCATTATACACCACTTTTTGGCTTTTTCGTCAAAAAACGGAAATTTTTCGAAAATCTTTTTACATGCTCTTCTTTAAATCGCCGTTACGGCCAAATCGTTGGAGATATGACGGTTATCTCTTGACCGTTCGATAAAGCAAAAATGGCTCTAACCGTTGGACCATATTTGGGTGCTTCGATTTCATAAATAACAAAGTTATTAAAAATCAAAGTTGCAAAAATTTTCTAAAAAAAATGTATCTCCTACGCCTATGGAATCGAAGAAAGCAAATATACAAAAATCGACAGCCGAAAGTTAAAAAAATATATCACCTCTTAATTTTCATACGGGAGCGAGTTATTAAAGGTCAAAGTTGAAAATTTTTTAAAAATTTTTCGATTCAAAGGGGGTACCACCAAATTTTAAAAAAAATTTGAATTCCGATTTCGTTGAAAATTTGCATAAAGGGGTTTTTCGGTTCGGCCGTTTCAAAAATTTCATCAGTTTTTCCAAAAAAAATTGCTCTCCCCGAAAATCGAAAAAAAATTCCGGAAAATTGAATTTTCTGGAAGAGTATACCTTTTATCGAAAATATCATAATTTTTGGATTTCCCGAACCGGAATACAAAAAAAAATATATTTTTTCAAAATTTATCTAAAACCCCCGTAACATGGTCATTTTTTGGATTTTCCGTAAAATTTTTGTCCAAACACATGATATTTTGACATATAAATTGTCATTGCGTCAAAACCATAAAATATATGTCATTTTTCGTTTTCGTTAGTTTCTTCGATTTCATAACTGCCAAAGTTATACAGGGTCAACGTCGAAATTCCATTTTTGGATATTCTCTTCCGTCAACAGGGAACGTGAGCACCCCTCGAATCGCGTTGCATCTAGGCTTAAAAAGAACTTCCTTGCAAAGAATCCTGAAGGAGCTGGGTGCATTTTCGTATATAATTCAGGAACATCAGCAATTACATCCTCGGGATTATCGCAGTAGAGTGGAATATTGCACCAGTTACAGTATGAAAATCCTGAATTTTTTAAAAACATGGTCTTCAGACGAGGCACATTTTCATTTGTCGGGCCATGTAAATCGTCGTACAAATCGATTTCTGGGTTTTGCCAGACCAGATGAGGCTCAAGAAGTTCCTTTAAATAGGGCAAAAGTGAGTGTCTGGTGTGCAGTTTGAATGGTAGGCAAGTCACACTTAATCAACAGAGGTACATACAAATTTTAACACGCTCTATCCCTGATCTACGTCAATTTTTCCAGCAGACCATACTGCTGTCGCAGTTCGTCAATTTCTTCAGGAACATTTTCCAAGCAGATTTACTGACTTCCCTTATCCTTCACATTCTCCAGACCTCACATACATTTGGGGCATGGCTAAAACTTCCGTTTTTGAATGGGCACCACAAACCATCGATGAATTGTAGGAGATGCCGTTAGAGCCTTTTTCGCGGACCTAAGACAACCCTTATTCCATAACTTGGAATATACCTTTCATTCCATAACTTGGAATATACCTTTCATTCCATAACTTGGAACATGTGATAAAGTGTCAATAATATGTATATTTTAAAACAATAAAATAATTACAAGTTCAATACTGTTTATTTCTGGACGAATAGCATCTACTTTGTGCTGATGAGGCGCAATACGCCGAAACCGGTCTACAAGTGATGTTATTCCTTCTAATCTAATCGCAAACCAGAATGCTCTTTGGAAATTAATTTTTCTAATTTTGTGAAGCTTTAATAGTATTGAACTATTATTTTTTGACGTCAGACTATATTTTATTTATTATTGATCTTTCTCTTTCAGTTTTGTTATTTTTTTTTCGGTAAATATCGAAAAAGATGAATGACGAAAATAAGAGGGCATGAACTAATTTCAGGTTTTAGCCGCATTATTTCACTTATCCACCATCTGGTAGCCGACGTTATCGCTTTAACTGACCGTCGATTTGCGTGTAATGGCCACTAATAAAACACTAGAAATAAACTTATGGTTTATTATAACGAACGCCGTTCTCAAATACACGCATAAACATTTTTTATTCAGTAACAAACATTTTCCCAAATATACGCACAACTCAATGACAAATTCTCAATCTTCTTGAATTTTAATAGTTATCTCATCCCCTAAATCCCAAACTCCATCAGGGACCAAACTGCACCCCTCAGCACCTCCGAAACTCTTTACTTCAAGGTCGATTTAAATATAGGATTGCGCGATACACTAGAAAGTATCGATATTAGGTATCGATACGGATCGGAACGTAAAGTATCGATACAGTAGAATATCGAATATTAATTTATCGATACTCCAAGTATCGATACGTTAACGATCCGAGATTTTCCTAATTTTGACGTTTTTTCGGTAAAAATCACCTTTTTGGGGGGTGGAAAAAGACATTATTGCGATTTCCGGCCAAAGTTGCGGTTGTAGAAAAAAAAGTTAATTATAAAAGATGTAGATCTTGGGAAAATCTACAACTTTTTCATCAGTGACTTTTTCACATAACCTCAAAATTAGCTCGAAAAACGCAAAAAAACTGCATTTTTCGTTTTTCATTTTTAGTTTCGTTAAAAAATGTTCGATTTTGATGAAGATTTAGTAGAAGGTAGCTTTGATAGTCACAAACCATGAAAAAAAATTTCAAATTAAAATATTGGAAATTTTTCGAGTTATGACGTTTTTTCGGTAAAAAACCCTTTTTTTGGGGGGTGGAAAAAGATATTATTGCGATTTGAGAAAATCTACAACTTTTTCATTAGTGACTTTTCCACATAACCTCAAAATTAGCTCGAAAAACGCAAAAAACTGCATTTTTAGTTTCATTAAAAAATGTTCGATGTTGATGAAGATTTAGTAGAAGGTTGCTTTGATAGTCACAAACCATGAAAAAAAATTTCAAATTGAAATATTGGAAATTTTTTGAGTTATATCGTTTTTTCGGTAAAACACTTTTTTTGGTGGGTGGAAAAAGACATTATTGCGATTTCCGGCCAAAGTTGAGGTTCTAGAGAAAAAAGTTGATGATAAAAATTGTAGATCTTGAGAAAATCTACAACTTTTTCATTAGTGACTTTTCCACATAACTTCAAAATTAGCTCGAAAAACGCAAAATACTGCATTTTTCGTTTTTTATTTTTGGTTTCGTTAAAAAATGTTCGATTTTGATGAAGATTTAGTAGAAGGTTGCTTTGATAGTCATAAACCATGAAAAAAAATTTCAAATTGAAATATTGGAAATTTTTTGAGTTATATCGTTTTTTCGGTAAAACACTTTTTTTGGGGGGTGGAAAAAGACATTATTGCGACTTCCGGCCAAAGTTGAGGTTCTAGAGAAAAAAGTTGAATATAAAAATTGTAGATCTTGGAAAAATCTACAACTTTTTCATTAGTGACTTTTCTTCATAACCTCAAAATTAGCTCGAAAAACGCAAAAAACTGCATTTTTAGTTTCGTTAAAAAATGTTCGATTTTGATGAAGATTTAGTAGAAGGTTGCTTTGATAGTCACAAACCATGAAAAAAAATTTCAAATTGAAATATTGGAAATTTTTGAGTCATATCGTTTTTTCGGTAAAACACTTTTTTTGGTGGGTGGAAAAAGACATTATTGCGATTTCCGGCCAAAGTTGAGGTTCTAGAGAAAAAAGTTGATGATAAAAGTTGTAGATCTTGAGAAAATCTACAACTTTTTCATTAGTGACTTTTCCACATAACTTCAAAATTAGCTCGAAAAACGCAAAATACTGCATTTTTCGTTTTTTATTTTTGGTTTCGTTAAAAAATGTTCGATTTTGATGAAAATTTAGTAGAAGGTAGCTTCGATAGTCACAAACCATGAAAAAAAATTTCAAATTAAAATATTGGAAATTTTTCGAGTTATGACGTTTTTTTGGTAAAAAACCCTTTTTTGGGGGGTGGAAAAAGACATAATTGCGATTTTCGGCCAAAGTTGAGGTTCTAGAATAAAAAGTTGAGCATAAAAGTTGTAGATATTGAGAAAATCTACAACTTTTACATCAGTGACTTTTCCACATAACCTCAAAATTAGCTCGAAAAATGCAAAAAACTGCATTTTTAGTTTCGTTAAAAAATGTTCGATTTTGATGAAGATTTAGTAGAAGGTTGCTTTGATAGTCACAATCCATGAAAAAAAATTTCAAATTGAAATATTGGAATTTTTTTGAGTTATATCGTTTTTTCGGTGGTTATTTTCAAAAACAAAAGTTTTGTGTGTGTGTGTAGATGAAGTTGAACGGAGTGAGATGGCGATTAGGCCGTTTTCGTGGCGTGTGATAATGCATCGATCTGCATTGCGGTCTCTGTTTAGAACCGTCTAATTTATTAGCATAAGTTCTCTATACACGCCGCGACTTGTATCGATCCATCCAGTATAACGCGAGCGAGATAGAACAAACCCCTTTATCGTAGAGATGGGATTTTTGAATTTTCTCATCAACAAAATTATTTCTTTGTAATTATTTATTCTTCAACCACCCTGTAGATAACTTCATGTATGTGTGCCTCGGCCATTGAATGAAACTGCTTACACCAGTTTTCTCTCTTTTTGAGAAAATAAAAAAATATCCATCATAATTTTATATTTAATACAGACTTTCACCCCCTGCATTTTTTCGCACACTCTGTATTTTTTTTTTAATAAAAAGTCCACTTATTAGTTACAAAATATTATTCTGAAAATCTCACCTCTATTTTCTCTTTTTGGACCCCCAAACCTTGGCCGACCGTCGTCGGCGGACTCACCGACCGACGTGCCTGAGGGTGAAACGGGCGGAGAAGGGAGAAACGCACCCGCACGGCGCTCATTATCAATATTTATGCCATTATCTCGTGCCATCCAAATAACAGTCTATCCCTCTCTAAGGGACTATTCAAATTTCGAGAGTAGGCTCTTTTATTCCAGATTTATGTCTCTTATTGTTTTTCGATAGAAAAAGACAAGAAATTTACACGATCGAAAAAGTGTTATGTGCTCGGAACTACAATAAATCGATCTTGTAACCATTTAATTGACATACAAGGCTCTATTAACTTAAATAATTTAAAACCTACAAAAATTTATCCTGCTTCCATCATTTGATAGGTAGGAACCGTCGTAGCGCTGGGCTTGGCGTAAGGGCTTGTAACTGAGGGGGGCCGGTGGTTTCGCTTTTTCAATTTTCGGAATATGTAGCTTATATGACGTTTCTTCTTTCTTAGTTTGAACACTCTATATTTTAATTATACAACAAACATTGTAATCTTCTCATCAAACTTTAGTTGTTTCCTATCAAAGATCACGTTGTATATGAAAATGTTCTTATATGATCCACCGAAAAGCCCTTTTACGTGAATATTTCGATGTTTCTACGACATCCTTTCTATGGTGATTAAGATTAGGTGGATTAAAATTAAGGTTAGGGTGTATTATACCGATAATTCGTGTTGTTATTGTGTAATTGAAAGATCCATAACAAAATTGAATGGTTCTTGTCGTGTTGTTTCTTATCCGATCCATACTTTTACAAAAACAATGAAAAAACGAATATGGGAACCCATTCGATAATAGGGAATTTTTTTAATGAACAATATCATTAATTCAAGTCCAAAAACCTAATCCCCAAGGAAACACTAACATTTCGGAGGTACACTAAACCATCCCTTAATAAATCGCCCCCTTTTCTGTAATCTCAGTTTTTTCTGATGTCAACTGTCAGCCTAAATGTCAAACAAGAACAACAACTCCTCAAAAAAATATATATAATGAAATAAAATATATAGAAACAACCGCTTTAGTTCTGGAATGAAAATATCTGGGAATTTAGAATTATCCCAACATAGTGGTCCTTCGAGCCGGATAGTAATCTTCCATTTGGAATTTTGGAAATTTGAAATATTGGAACATTAGACTATTTGACCTGTGTTACATTTGATGAATTGGAATATCAAACCGGTAACATATATTGAAAGAATCTTTTGTATTACTTAACCAAAAAAAAATATTAAAAAATGTCACTTGAGTTTTGACATTCCACATCAAAATAGTACCTTCGATGTATGATATAAAATTTCTTACATACAAAAAATATGTTTTACTTTTTAAATAGGAAGTTTAGTTTTAGAAATTATTAACTCACTATATATATATATATATATATATATATATATATATATATATATATATATATATAACAAACTTTTTTCTCGTTATTGTTATACGTATTAAAGAAACACCTTCTTTTTTAACCCCACAATGAATAATTGCGGTAAACTCCTCGACTTCTTTTCTGAAAAGTGAGTCTGAAATAATCTCCGGCAGTAAAGATAAAAAACAAGCGTCGAATTTCGAGTACACAATCATTTTTATTCAAGTTTTCCTGAAGAAAACAGCTTTAATAGACCTTAAACGTTCTTGAAATAACCACGGCGTGAATAAAATTACAACGTGGGAATCTTTTTCACGAACACTTGCTGAACGTTAAGATTCTCCTTGAAAAATAATCGTCTGGAATTTTTCATAAACACGGTGAAGCAACAGGGAACGACGCGAATTTCGACCTAATTTCTGCCGATCGCAAGGAAATCCTATTGACTGCGCCAAACCAGCTTCAGAAGTGGGACTGTTACGCTAACGCGATTTTTGCCTCCCCGTGGAGAGAATCTCGCTCGACGTTGGGGACATTTACATTGTCTTGTTCCTCCGCTATCGCCTGTTTGCTTAGGATAGTATCTTGTAACTGACGATATGCCGCTTTTATTTGCTGATAATATTTTATTTATTCCTACCGGGTGGGATGTTGTGTCTCGGTATCTTTTGCATTCATTAAATACTAACACTTTCAACATTTGATAACTATGCTGTTTGTTTTGTTGGTATAAGTCAGTCATGTGTCGTTATTATTTTTTAGAAAATTTAAAATTACCTTAGTTGGAAAATGAAATATACCGCATGTCCAATACATTTTGCAATATATTGTAACGTTTATTCTAATTTATATTTACAGATTTATATGTAATACAGTCCTTATTTAATAATTTATTTAGTACACTTAACACACTAATTATAATTTATATGAGAGTCACTTAATAAACACTTTATCGAGGCGCGATTACTTTCCTTCGGTATCAACACTGACTGATTGACTAATTGCCTGCAGCGATGCTCGTGGCCTATTTATACTCGCGCGCCGTAATTCTAGAAATCTCTCGACGTTCTGGCGGATGCACTGGATATTCTCGATGTTTCGTATTTTGGATGCTTCTCGAAAATTGGGCGGAGGAGCCATAGTCGTCTCATACGGGGATTTCACTGGGGGCACTAAGTGAGCATATTAATGCAGTAGCTCGCGTAACAATATTATTACGTACATTGGTAGAGCATGAAAAACTTTATTCTGAAAAAGATTCCTTGAAAAACAACCGTTTTTCAAACTAGTGAAAATACTGAAAGTTTTCAATGCATAATTTTGTTTATTTTCCAAAAATATATTTTTGCTTTGATGATTTCCGCTGTCTTGGCTATCGCATCTGCAAAAATAGACACGACAACGTTAATGAGAATCCCCTAATTGGATCCCATCGTCGGTCGGTCCTTTTCTTCGTAGCAATTATCTGGTACGCGCAGGTCCTTAACAGCAATAAACATCACTAATAAAGTAAACACCGCGGCCTATTTTAACGTGCTTCTCTAATAAATCCCCAAACTCTCTACGCTAATTGGACGGATGTTTGACAGCGCGTGTGCTTATCTGCCACTATTTCATTCTGTAACTAAAACTTCGGTAGAACGGTCTTATCTTGTTCGAGCAGATGCCCGTTTCATTATTTAGAGGAGGCAGAGTATTTTGAATACTATTTTCTGTTTGTCGACATTCACACCCATAAATTATCACCGAAACGTGATAAATAATTGATTGTTTAACAGTTAGAACCTATTGTAATGTCTAAGTATAGTTTGGCAAACATAACTGAAGCTGTGAACGGAATGCGGTCGATTTTGCCATGTTTAACTATGAAAAAGCTAAGGTGCTAAGTATGTAGTGATAATAATTAGAAAATCGGCTTTTTATTATTAACAATATGTCAATATTGATTAAACGTTAGTTCTTTAATGTGCTTGTGTCATTGGATTTTGTCTATTAACAATATTCTTTCAATTTCTGAATATTATAAGATGAACTCTTTTCCAAATATGTTATGGGCTTTCTTCAAGCCGGCAACGTCGTGCGAAAATCATAATTACCACGCCCTCCGGACTAACTTAATTGGGGAATATTTATCGAAACGCCGATGCTAAGTAACCATGTGACTTTCTATTGGAAAGCGCGTGCGTGTGTTCTTCCCTCTCACTTCGACAATTGAATGACATTGATTATCCGGTGGCGTTTATATTGTTCGTATTTTCAGTTTTATTATTTCGTATCCATATTGAATTCAAGTACGATTTTTAACATTATTTGTTTTTAACAAATACCGTGTTTAAAGCAAAGCATAAATCAGTTTCTATATAGATATAATTATTATATAATAATAATAATTATTTTTAATACTTTTATAAAATAGGTACTGTACGCCATTGGTACGTTTATAACAGATATCGGCCATGTTTTCTCACCCCTTACCGATGCCTCGTAGTTTCAGATAGACTTGCCTAACTATACAGGGTGGTTTAAAAGTTTAACAACAGAGCAATATTCTATGTTATTGTCTATGTCTTATTAATGTTTTAAAAATGATAAATTAGGACATAAAACATGTCTGTGAATTTACTTAATTACAGTTTCCTGTAAAAATTGTCATATTTAAGTAAAGCGTGTTATCAACAGATGTCAAAGATAATAGTTTAATACTATTATAACGCCTGCAAGAATGGTTGGTTATATCTTGCAGATATACCAACCCCGTTTAACTTAGAAGTGTAATTCAATGTCTGTCGGGGCATATAGCCCGAGAAGTAGTTGTTGCTTCTTAGTGAACGGCCTCTGTTCTTTGAAGAATATTATAATAGTATTAAACTATTATCTTCGATATCTATGTCTGTGAAGTTTAAAGAAGGGGAGATGCAGCAATTACTCCTAAATAGTATTTAATTTATATTAATAGTTTTTTCCCACATAAATTGACCTATTTCAGTGACTTTGGCCTGAATTATAGGACCAATCATTTATAGATTATGGAAGTACTTAGTTGGTTATATTCTAATAATTATACCATCATTATCCTCATTTACTTATTGAAGGACATTGGGGTCTATTAAACTCGCTTTCTTCTACAGGGTGTCAATTTTAAAACTTACAATGAACTGTACCTCGTGAACGAAAAGAGATTTCAAAAAAAATTCAAAACCGTTTCTAGGGTAGAGAGGGGGAACCAAAATGACATGAGAGAGGTCAAAATTTTTGAAAAATGGTCAAAAATGGTCAGTAATTGTCAGAAACCGTCAAAAATGATCAATAATTGTTAAAATTTTGAAAAATGGTCAAAAATTGTCAAAATTTTGAAAAAATGGTCAATCATTATAAAAAACTGTCAAAAATGGTCAATAATTGTTAAAAAAGGTCAAATTTTTTGAAAGATGGTCAAAATTTTTAAAAAATTGTCAAAAATGGTCAATTATCGTCAGAACCTGTCAAAAATGGTCAATAATTGTCAGAAACTGTCAAAAATGATCAATAATTGTTAAAATTGTCAAAATTTCGAAAAAATGGTCAATAATTATTAAAAACTGTCAAAAATGGTCAATAATTGTTGAACATTGTCAACATTTATGAAAAATGGTCAATAATTATAAAAAACTGTCAAAATGGTCAATAATTGTTGAAAATTGTCAAAAATTTTGAAAAATGGTCAATAATGTCAGAACCTGTCAAAAACGGTCAATAATTGTTAAAATTTGGAAAAATGCTCTAATATGGTCAACATTTTTGAAAAATTGTCAAAAATGATCAATAATTGTCAATAATAGTTTACATTTGAAAAGAGGTCATAAGATAACTCAAATACAATATGGCCAATAATTTCAATGACTATCGACGAGAAATGGTTTTGTTGCACATTCCTTTTAGAAGTGATGTTCTTGCATTCTATTGCGCGTATTTTTATTGATGGTTTTCCCAACCTCGCATTCTATTGTGCATAAGAAGCAGCCTTTTTTTTGTTTAGACGTGATAAAAGCTCTAAAAATACAGTCCCCTGGTTGTCCCCATCACTGTATTCCCGCCTAGAAACGAGATTTACGAAGAAGTTATTGAAACTACATACATTTGGCAGTTAATATAACAAGGTCTCATTACGCATTTTATTATATTAGTAAATACCTGTAAACTTTGTCCCCAGAATTTCCATACAGTCCCCTCCGCTAGTTACGTTAGGTTACATCCCCAGTCACTAGCGGTCCCTAGTTTGATAATTTTTGACCTTTTTTCAAAATGATGACAATTTTTAACCATTTTTGACAGTTTTTGACAATAATTGTCCATTTTTAACAATAATTGATAATTATTGACCAATTTTTACAATACTTGTCCAGTTTTGACGGTTTTTAAAAATAATTGACAATTTTTAACCATTTTTGACAAGTTTTCAAAATTTTAGACCATTTTTCAAAATTATTCACCATTTTTGATAATTATTGACAATTCTTGACAATTTTTGACCATAATTAAAATTTTTTTAACAATTTTTCAAAAATTTTAACAGTTATTGACCATTTTTGATAGTTTTTGATGAATTTTGACAATTATTGACCGTCTTTGACAATTATTGACCATTTTTGACAATTTTTCAAAAATTTTAACATATTTGGCAATTATTGACCATATTTCAAAAACTTTAACAATTTTTGACAATTATCGACTATTTTTCAAAATTTTGTAGACCGTTGGAAAGCATTTTCTACGGGTTTTCTAACGAAGTATCACAAGTAGTGGATTGCCATTTAAGTACAAGTAATTGTATTTAATAAAACAACTTGTTTGCTTTGCAGTTTTTAAACAACACATTTTGTTATTCTGTTTTGCATTTTTCCTTTTTGTACTCAAATTATTAGTTTATTTGATATGTACCTTAATGTCATTTGTGATAGATTAATTATTTGAAAAAATGGTCAATAATTATAAAAAACTGTCAAAAATTGTAGAAAATTGTCAAAAATTTTGCAAAAAAGGTCAACATTTTTGAAAAATTGTCAAAAATGGTCAATTATCGTCAGAACCTGTCAAAAATGGTCAGTAATTGTCAGAAACTGTAAAAAATGATCAATAATTGTTAAAATTTTGAAAAATGGTCAATAATTGTCAAAATTTTGAAAAAATGGTCAAAAATTTGAAAAAATGGTAAAAATTTTTAAAAAATTGTCAAAAATGGTCAATTATCGTCAGAACCTGTAAAAAATGGTCAATAATTGTCAGAAACTGTCAAAAATGATCAATAATTGTTACAATTTTGAAAAATGGTCAAAAATTGTCAAAATTTCGAAAAAATGGTCAATAATTATTGAAAACTGTCAAAAATGGTCAATAATTGTTGAAAATTGTCAACATTTTTGAAAAATGGTCAATAATTTTAAAAAACTGTCAAAAATGACCAATAATTGTTGAAAATGGTCAAAATTTTTGAAGAATTGTCAAAAATGGTCAATTATTGTCAGAACCTGTCAAAAACGGTCAATAATTGTTAAAATCTGGAAAAATGGTCTAAAATGGTCAACATTTTTGAAAAATTGTCAAAAATGATCAATAATTGTCAAAAATGGTCAATAATTGTTTAAATTTGAATGCTGGAAAACACTATTGAGCCCTTAATTGTTCATGGATTAGAGAACCAACAGGACAGCGATGGTAATCCAGCTCTAGATGAAAATTTGTTGCACTTCCAGCAAGACGGAACGCCTCCTCATTACGCAGTAGCAGTTAGGGACTGGCTAGACAATAATTATCCAAATAGATGGGTTGGAAGGAGAGGTCCCATTGAGTGGCCACCTAGGCCACCTGATTTTTTTTCTGTGGGGTCACCTTAAGTGGGTTGTTTATAAAACTAAACCAACCTCAATCGACGATTTACGACGAAGAATTAGTCAACCATGTCATGATATTACTAAAGCAGGATTTGCCAACGTTTGTACTATTGTTTACAAAACAATGGAAACCATTTTAAACATTTACTAAATTAATTAATATATTTGTAGTTCAACATTTAACACTTTTTCATTTTGTTGTCAAATAATTTTTTCTGCTTTATTGTTACACCCTGTACAATTATGATGTAGACCGTTGGAAAGCATTTTCTACGGGTTTTCTGACGAAGTATCACAAGTAGGGGATTGCCATTTAAATTTTTGTAGATGGGGTTAATGAGGGTGCCTTCTCTCTCATGGCATTTTAGTTTCCCGTTTCTACCCTAGAAATGGTTTTGGAATTTTTTTTCGAAATCTCTTTTCGTTCACGAGGTACAGCCTATTGTAAGTTTTAAAATTGACACCCTGTATAATATAATATCAATTTATAATAAACGTTCATTACAGAATCAATTATAATAATAAATTATTGATAGATATCGAAGAATAAAAATATATTATTCCAACGCTTACAACAATGTTTTGAAAAATAATTTTTCAAAAACAGTGACCGTTCAACGAAGAAGAAACAACTACTTCCCCGACAGACATTGAATTACACTTCTAAGTCAAACGGGGTTGGTAAATCTACAAGATTTAAACCACTCTGGTTTGCAACAAGAAGGGACTACATAACTTGTAGACCGGTTTCGGCGTATTGCGCCTCATCAGTACAAGGTAGATGCTATCGTCCGAGAGTTAATCCCGAACTGAATTCGTTGAACGGTCACTGTTTTTGAAAAATTATTTTTCAAAACATTGTTGTAAGCGTTGGAATAATATATTTTTATTCTTCGATATCTATTGGTAAAACGCTTTACTAAATTTTACAGGAATCTGTATTAATTGAATTTATTTATCGGAAAATGAAAAATCTGATGAATTTTCATCTGGTTCGAACTTTATAACTATTGGCTCTATGGTTTGTTCCATTAAATTCCACATCTGCTGCTCTTTGATAACATGTAACTATGCATTTTCGCCTCTCTCTGCTGCTCTTAACTTGTTCCAGAGCTTCTTCTAAAATGTAATGTATTAACCGTATCCTATTTTTGACTCATCTTTCCACTCCCTGTAACGTTGGCCTATGCATAATTCAGTTTTCTAACGTCTTAGATGTCTTGGCGAGGAGTTATGTTATAAACTAATAAACTAATGTTAGATCTGAACATCTTGCCAACTACTTCTATTATGCATAATGTGGTGTAGAGCTCCGTACTGCTTAAGAGGAGATGTACAATTATCCTGTCAAAGCACTTTTTGGTGTAACAAATGAGGATACGTCTTTTATGTCTATTCTTATCGATGAATTTGAAGGGACGCTAATTGGATCCTCTAATCAAAGTTATCTTATCTACTTCATATTTACAAAATCATCTTTTTTCTTTTCTTCTGTATCTTCTTCTTCAGCTTGTTTCATTTGAGTGGATTCTTCTTTGTTGATCCTTCTTCCATGCTGTTAATACCACACCTTGTGAAACTTTTTGTACCAACCTCGTTACCGTCACCGCATCACCGACATGTTAATGCACGTTGGACTCTTTTTTGAGAGGTAGCGACTCGGGTTCATTTGTTTGTAAAAATTCCTTTATACATTGTAATGTTTTTGTTATTTATTTAAATAGTTTTTCCCTGTGGGATAAAATTATACACACTACCATGGCTAATTACTATTTATTTATTTATAGATTAATCTTAATTTATATACACACTCTTCTTAATGTCTACTAATTTATTTACACTCGGTATAATAGTTCTAATTTAGTTTTACCACTTGAATATTACACTATTTATCTTCACTATTTCATTCACTGCCCGATTACTAAGAACTTCTGTAAACTGTCTGTGAACTAACTCTTTATTGTCCGTTTCACTAATTAATTGTTCACGCACTCAAAAACTCGCGTATATATAGTCCTTCTCATC
Organism: Lochmaea crataegi; assembly: GCA_947563755.1. Taxonomy (NCBI): domain Eukaryota; kingdom Metazoa; phylum Arthropoda; class Insecta; order Coleoptera; family Chrysomelidae; genus Lochmaea; species Lochmaea crataegi. Next base: position 7,181,545 of record OX387427.1, on the reverse strand, counting down.
TCTAAAAATTCCAGTACCTTCCGCGCTCGTCCTATGCACAAACAAAACGAAGGTTCTCGAAAGTGGCGCAGCCACCAAAATTAACAGTCAAGGAACAGGACCGGCTTTGAGTAGCAACAATATGTAGAAATTTGCTTCGATCATAAACGTACGAAAATTTTTTTTGAAGGGGTTTAATTTATTTGTAACAATTTTCATTTCCCATAAGCGCACGATGACATTTATATAAGGGTTTCATTTGTTTGTAAAAATTCCTTTATATATGTAGAAATTGGCCTCGATCATAAACGTACGAAAAATATTTGAAGGGGTTTAATTTATGTGTAACAATTTCCATTTACCATAAGCGCACGACGACATTTATATAAGGGTTTCATTTGTTTGTGAAAATTCCTTTATATATGTAGAAATTGGCCTCGATCATAAGCGTACAAAAATTTTTTGAAGGGGTTTAATTTATTTTTAAAAATTTCCATCTACCATGAGCACATTTATTTGCAGAAATTTCCATCTACTATAGGCGCACGATATATACTTTTGTAGGGGATTCATTTGTTTGTAAAAATTCCCTTTAATATGTAGAAATTTGTCTGGATCATAAACGTACGAAAAATATTTGAAGGGGTTTAATTTATTTGTAAAATTTTCCATTTACCATAAGCGGACGATGACATTTTTATAAGGGTTTCATTTATTTGTAAAAATTCCCTTATATAGGTAGAAATTTGACGCAATCACAAGCGTACGAAAGTTGTTTTGAAGGGGTTTAATTTATTTGTAAAAATTTTCATTTACCATGAGCGCATTCATTTGCAGAAATTTCCATCTACTATAGGCGCACGATATATACTTTTGTAGGGGATTCATCTTTTTGTAAAAATTCCCTTTAATATGTAGAAATTTGCCTCGATCATAAACGTACGAAAAATATTTGAAGGGGTTCATTTTATTTGTAAAAATTTCCATTCACCATGAGCGAACGATGACATTTTTATAAGGGTTTCATTTGTTTGTAAAAATTCCTTTATATATGTAGAAATTTGCCTCGATCATAAACGTACGAAAGTTGTTTTGAAGGGGTTTAATTTATTTGTAAAAATTTTCATTTACCATGAGCGCATTCATTTGCAGAAATTTCCATCTACTATAGGCGCACGATATATACTTTTGTAGGGGATTCATTTGTTTGTAAAAATTCCCTTTAATATGTAGAAATTTGCCTCGATCATAAACGTACGAAAAATATTTGAAGGGGTTAAATTTATTTGTAACAATTTCCATTTACCATGAGCGCACGATAACTTTTTTATAAGGGTTTCATTTGTTTGTAAAAATTCGCTTATATATGTAGAAATTTGCCTCGATCATAAGCGTACGAAAGTTGTTTTGAAGGAGTTTAATTTAGGTATTTGTAAAAATTTCCATTTACCATGAGCGCATTCATTTGCAGAAATTTCCATCTACTATAGGCGCACGATATATACTTTTGTAGGGGATTCATTTGTTTGTAAAAATTCCCTTTAATATGTAGAAATTTGCCTCGATCATAAACGTACGAAAAATATTTGAAGGGGTTTAATTTTTTTGTAAAAATTTCCATTTACCATAAGCGGGCGATGACATTTTTTTGAGGGTTTCATTTGTTTGTAAAAATTCCCTTATATTTGTCGTACAAAAGTTGTTTTGAAGGGGTTTAATCTATTTGTTAGAATCTCCTTTTACCATGACGGTACGATGAAATTTTTAAAAGGACTTCAATTATTTGCAAAAATTTCCATTTACCATAGGCGTACGTTAAAATTTTTTAAAAGGGGCTCAATTTATTTGTCAAAATTTCTATTTTCATGAGCGTACGATGGAATTTCTATAAGGTATAAAATTTTATTTATACCGCGTAGCTCTGGAAATAGTATAGCGAATACGCGAGACATATATTAAAATCTAGTGAGCTACATTTTCCATATCGTCAGATCTCTGGAATAAAAATAGTAAAATACCTAAAGGGCTCGAATCTGAAAAAGAAAAGAACAGCGAGAACGCCTAATATATCCGATATAAAGAAAGGCTTTTGTCGCCTACTCGGGTAAATATATGCAAACGGTGTTAGAACGAAAGTGGGCATGTAATTGGTCCCCTTAACTCCCACGATGTTCCCCCTCATCCTCCAAAAGTCACCGCGACGCGTCTATTGATTGAGACCGAAGGCGGCGGCGGGAAGACGAGGCGGCAGGGGATCGAGTTAAGCAGCAGTTCGGGAAACCCGTCGTCCCCTCTGCTGTTTCGCCAGTGGTCACTCACTTTTTCCTTTGCTAAAGTGTTGTTTCACCAGCGGTACAGATGAATCGCGATTTTTCAGAAATTTCGAACTACTGTTTTTCGTATCCTTAAGACCAATTAATTCAAAGAATATTTATAATAATATATACTGAAAATCATGAAAAAATTAATATGACCCTTGAATTTCAATTTACCAAAAAAAAAATGGAGGAAAACCCAGCCCTATCTAATCAAAAGAAAGGTGAACACGCCAAAGAGAAAGACTGTGGCTGTTTTCGAAGATGATTGATTCAATTGAAGAGGCAACAACTCTCGCCTTGTTACGTAGTATCGGGATCGGATGAACCTCTTTTCTGCGTCTCTGATTGTGTCTCGACTTCTTTAGTTTAAAACACAGCGACGTTGCCACATTTTAAAGAACAGGACGATCGACTGAAACGAAAAAAATTACAAATTCGTGTTTAAAACGTTAACTTGTTTATTTTTACATAGAAATAAACGCAGATTGTATAGTTGAAAAAAATTTCTTTCCTAACTGCCGATCGGAAAAAATTTCCGAGATTGATACGGCAACATGCTGAGGTCGTCAATCAATCTAAACGGAATTTTCTGAGCGCTACCTCTCCGAAGATTCGACACACACATAATGCACAAAGCGCTGATTATAGCCCGAATTCTTCGTCGACCCAAGCTTTGTTGCGTTTTTCCACTATTTACCGGAAAATTTAAACGCTGACCATTCTGGATTAAAAAATACGTTTCCTCATCTACTAAAATTGCCAGAATTTGGTCACACTTCACGTGTCTCTTCCACACTCTCTTACTTTTGTTTCTCCTTTTGTTATGCTCGAGTATTTCATTTTAGAGATTTGCATATCACATCCAGACCTCCTTGTGTCTCAAATCCGTCAGTGGAGGGCATTTCGAAGGCATAACACGACGCAGTTAACTCCATGTGCGCCTGCAAAAACGGAGCGATAACTAGCGTGCTCTCACACAAGCCATGTCTGTTCTTTTCATACATTAAGCGAGTTCGGTAAATATATCACGTGACCACAAATCAGAAGGAGTAATTGAATGAAACGACACTATCAGTCAAAAGTGTCAAATGTCATAAATTCAGATTAATCGCTTTCAACTGTCAAAATTATCAGAGGAAAAAGATCATCGTCCGTTTGCTCCGATTAAAATTGCCGAACGGTTAAAATTTATTTCTCGTCATGAACGAACGATTCAGATTAATTGGATTGGTCTGAGGTAGGGTTGCGCGATACACTAGAAAGTATCGATACGGATCGGAACGTAAAGTATCGATACAGTAGAATATCGAATATTAATTAATCGATACGAGCTTTTCCGAGATTTTCCTAATTTTGACGTTTTTTCGGTAAAAAACACCTTTTTGGGGTGTGGAAAAATACATTATTGCGATTTCCGGTTGAGGTTCTAGAAAAAAATGTTGATTATAAAAGTTGTAGATCTTGGGAAAATCTACAAGTTCCACATCAGTGACTTTTCCACATAACCTCAAAAGGAACTCGAGAAACGCAAAAAACTGCATTTTTTGTTTTTTATAATTAGTTTCCTTAAAAAATGTTCGATTTTGATGAAAATTTAGTAGAAGGTAGCTTTGATAGTCACAAACCATGAAAAAAAATTTCAAATTGAAATATTGGAAATTTTTCGAGTTATAACGTTTTTTCGGTAAAAAACACTTTTTTTGGATGGTGGAAAAAGACATTATTGCGATTTCCGGCCAAAGTTGAAGTCCTAGAATAAAAAGTTGATTATGAAAGTTGTAGATCTTGGGAAAATCTACAAGTTTTTCATCAATGACTTTTTCACATAACCTCAAAATTAGCTCGAAAAACGCAAAAAACTGCATTTTTCGTTTTTTATTATTAGTTTCTTTAAAAAATGTTCGATTTTGATGAAAATTTAGTAGAAGGTAGCTTTCTTAGTCACAAACCATGAAAATAATTTTCAAATGAAAAAATTTGGAAATTTTCCTAGTTTTGACGTTTTTTCGGTAAAAAACACTTTTTTTGGGGGGTGGAAAAAGACATTATTGCGATTTTCGGCCAAAGTTGAAGTCCTAGAATAAAAAGTTGATTATGAAAGTTGTAGATCTTGGGAAAATCTACAAGTTTTTCATCAATGACTTTTTCACATAACCTCAAAATTAGCTCGAAAAACGCAAAAAACTGCATTTTTCGTTTTTTATTATTAGTTTCTTTAAAAAATGTTCGATTTTGATGAAAATTTAGTAGAAGGTAGCTTTCTTAGTCACAAACCATGAAAATAATTTTCAAATGAAAAAATTTGGAAATTTTCCTAGTTTTGACGTTTTTTCGGTAAAAAACACTTTTTTTGGGGGGTGGAAAAAGACATTATTGCGATTTTCGGCCAAAGTTGAAGTCCTAGAATAAAAAGTTGATTATGAAAGTTGTAGATCTTGGGAAAATCTACAAGTTTTTCATCAATGACTTTTTCACATAACCTCAAAATTAGCTCGAAAAACGCAAAAAACTGCATTTTTCGTTTTTTATTATTAGTTTCTTTAAAAAATGTTCGATTTTGATGAAAATTTAGTAGAAGGTAGCTTTCTTAGTCACAAACCATGAAAATAATTTTCAAATGAAAAAATTTGGAAATTTTCCTAGTTTTGACGTTTTTTCGGTAAAAAACACTTTTTTTGGGGGGTGGAAAAAGACATTATTGCGATTTTCGGCCAAAGTTGAAGTCCTAGAATAAAAAGTTGATTATGAAAGTTGTAGATCTTGGGAAAATCTACAAGTTTTTCATCAATGACTTTTTCACATAACCTCAAAATTAGCTCGAAAAACGCAAAAAACTGCATTTTTCGTTTTTTATTATTAGTTTCTTTAAAAAATGTTCGATTTTGATGAAAATTTAGTAGAAGGTAGCTTTCTTAGTCACAAACCATGAAAATAATTTTCAAATGAAAAAATTTGGAAATTTTCCTAGTTTTGACGTTTTTTCGGTAAAAAACACTTTTTTTGGGGGGTGGAAAAAGACATTATTGCGATTTTCGGCCAAAGTTGAAGTCCTAGAATAAAAAGTTGATTATGAAAGTTGTAGATCTTGGGAAAATCTACAAGTTTTTCATCAATGACTTTTTCACATAACCTCAAAATTAGCTCGAAAAACGCAAAAAACTGCATTTTTCGTTTTTTATTATTAGTTTCTTTAAAAAATGTTCGATTTTGATGAAAATTTAGTAGAAGGTAGCTTTCTTAGTCACAAACCATGAAAAAAAATTTCAAATTGAAATATTGGAAATTTTTCGAGTTATAACGTTTTTTCGGTAAAAAACACTTTTTTTGGGTGGTGGAAAAAGACATTATTGCGATTTCCGGCCAAAGTTGAGGTTCTAAAATAAAAAGTTGATTATAAAAGTTGTAGATCTTAAGAAAATCTATAACTTTTACATCAGTGACTTTTCCACATAACCTCAAAATTAGCTTGAAAAATGCAAAAAACTGCACATTTTTCGTTTTTTATTTTTAGTTTCGTAAAAAAAGCGCGATATCATTTCACAACGTGATTAAAAAATCACGATATCGTTCATCACTATAGATAACGCCACTTGCCGCTACCACTAAAAATCCCGTATCGCAAGGTATCGATACACTACAAATTTATCGATACTTGGAATGTATCGAAAAGCATAGTCTCGATACAAAATATCGAGTATCGGAAGTAAAAGTATCGATACACTGGAATATCGGATAGTATCGCGCATCCCTAGTCTGAGGTTAACATCGAACGCTACTATTGGGTTCGATGTCAACTCTACCGGGTGTCTGATTGAGAGAGGTTACACGCTGTATCTCAGAAACTGTTTATCGTACAGCTTAGAGAATAAAAATTGTATTACAAACTCGCATACGCATACATATAGAGCTTTGCGGATTTCGCGAAGCGTTGCTACTTTTTTGTAAATTGTTTAATTCTGTTGAAATTTTTTTTTGAAACTATGTTAGTTTCGTACCAATTTTTAAAAACCTGAGCTTTTTGAGTATGTCCTGTATGCCCTGCCATTTCAAAAGTTATCAAAAAGGTAAAAACTAGTTCTAGACCGGTTCTAAACTAGCTCTGGAACGATTCTAAACTAGCTCTGCAACGCTTCTGAATGTTCCTTGTTGTATATTCATTATTCTTTTTGTTATAAAATATAAAAATTTATATATTTCAATAAATAAACCAATCCTCTCAAACTGTTTTATCGTACGCCCATGTTATAGACGTTTTCACGCCTAATATAATCCCTTATAAAAATGTAATTGTACTCCCCTGGAAGATGGAAATTTTCGCAAATAAATGAACTCGTTTCAAGAAATTTTATTGTACGCCTATGATAAGTTTTTCCCTTCCAAATCGACGCCATTTTTAGTCCATTAGCAACCTAAATAACACATTTTTTGGTAGAAAAAATAGTGTATGCAACATATGCATAAAGTGACTTTTTTCACTTTTCAGGTTTACTCTGCTAAAATTTCAGCTAAATTTTCATTAAACTGAATCCAAATCCCAAAATAATCCCCTTCAATGTTTTTCAAGACATTTTTTCTTATTAAAAATTAATTTTTTTCCTTTCTCTGTTAACCTTGGAATTTCGTTATTTCAAATTGTGTCGTTCTTAAGAAAAAAAAAAACGTCAACTTTTAATGGAGCATCATCCTCGTTAAGAAACACACAAGCATTTTTTCGTTATTCAAACAATTTAATCAGATTTCATTCGGTAAATATACTGCACTTATTTCTGAGGTAATTTTGTAGGTAAATAACGAGTAGATACCCATTCTCAAGGTAAACGACATTGTCGTCGAGTGCCACACGGGCGTACACATACAGGGGAAAAAGGGGTAAATATACCGTTGTTTCATAAAACTGGTTTTTTATAATAAGGTTAATATGCAATGCATGGGTATTTATTGGTAGCGAAGCTCTAAGTAGGTCAATAGTACAGGTTTATTTGTTGTATAATAAATTTTTGACATTCTGTTAACGAAACGTCAACTTTTTTGGTTGTTTAAAGTCATTAACTAACAAACCTATTCTTCTAGCAAATTTATTCAAGTTAATTATTAACGAGGAAGATACTTTGCAGCAATTAGATGATTACATATAATTACCTTTACTTATACCTTATTATTTATTAACTAACGCTGTTCGTATCAAGAATAAATTTCAAAACGATTATTTACAAATTACCATATCAGGATCTTTATTTAATTAGAATATTATAAACGCGAAACAAATTAATATAATTCAATAATTACAGGTATTTGTTTAAAGATAGAAAATCTGGCTCTGAATGAACTAAAAACAACCAACAAATAACTTATGACGTAAGTATAGTGCGCACGCAAGAAGTGACCATAAAACATGAAAATAAGAATCATAGAACTATCAAAAATACAATAATTACAGGTGTTTGTTTAAAGATAAAAAATCTGGCTCTAAATGAACTAAAAACAACCAACAAATGATTTTTGACGTAAGTATAGTGCGCACGCAAGAAGTGACCATAAAACATAAAAATAAGAATCATAGAACTATCAAAAATTACAGGTTTGTTTAAAGATAGAAAATCCGGCTCTAAATGAACTAAAAACAACCAACAAATGACTTTTGACGTAAGTATAGTGCGCACGCAAGAAGTGACCATAAAAAATGAAAATAAGAATAATAGAACTATCAAAAATACAATAATTACATGTGTTTGTTTAAAGATAAAAAATCTGGCTCTAAATGAACTAAAAGCAACCAACAAATGAGTTTTGACGTAATTATAGTGCGCACGCAAGAAGTGACCATAAAACAAGAAAATAAGAATAATAGAACTATCAAAAATACAATAATTACAGGTGTTCGTTTAAAGATAAAAAATCTGGCTCTAAATGAACTAAAAGCAACCAACAAATAAGTTTTGACTTAATTATAGTGCGCACGCAAGAAGTGACCATAAAACATTAAAATAAGATTCATAGAACTATCAAAAATTCGATAATCACAGGTATTTGTTTAAAGATAGAAAATCTGGCTCTAAATGAACCTAAAACAACCAACAAATAACTTATGACGTAAATATCCTGCGCAAGCAAGAACTGACCATAAAACATGAAAATAAGAATAATTCAAATTCAATACTTACTGGTATATGTTTAAAAGATAGAAAATCTGGCTCTGAATGAACTAAAAACAACCAACAAATAACTTATGACGTAAGTATAGTGCGCACGCAAGAAGTGACCATAAAACATGAAAATAAGAATCATAGAACTATCAAAAATACAATAATTACAGGTGTTTGTTTAAAGATAAAAAATCTGGCTCTAAATGAACTAAAAACAACCAACAAATGATTTTTGACGTAAGTATAGTGCGCACGCAAGAAGTGACCATAAAACATAAGAATAAGAATCATAGAACTATCAAAAATTACAGGTTTGTTTAAAGATAGAAAATCTGGCTCTAAATGAACTAAAAACAACCAACAAATGACTTTTGACGTAAGTATAGTGCGCACGCAAGAAGTGACCATAAAAAATGAAAATAAGAATCATAGAACTATCAAAAATACAATAATTACAGGGGTTTGTTTAAAGATGAAAAATCTGGCTCTAAATGAACTAAAAACAACCAACAAATGTTTTTTGACGTAAGTATAGTGCGCACGCAAGAAGTGACCATAAAACATAGAAATAAGAATCATGGAACTATCAAAAATTCATAAATTACAGGTTTGCTTAAAGATAGAAAATCTGGCTCCAAGTGAACTAAAAACAACCAACAAATGACTTTTGACGTAAGTATAGTGCGCACGCAAGAACTGACCATAAAACATGAAAATAAGAATCATAGTAATATCAAAAATTCAATAATTACAGGTATTTGTTTAAAGATAGAAAATCTGGCTCTGAATGAACTAAAAACAACCAACAAATGACTTATGACGTATGTATAGTGCGCACGCAAGAAGTGACCATAAAACAAGAAAATAAGAATAATAGAACTATCAAAAATACAATAATTTCATTTGTTTGTTTAAAGATAAAAAATCTGGCTCTAAATGAACTAAAAGCAACCAACAAATGAGTTTTGACGTAATTATAGTGCGCACGCAAGAAGTGACCATAAAACATAGAAATAAGAATCATAGAACTATCAAAAATTACAGGTTTGTTTAAAGATAGAAAATCTGGCTCTAAATGAACTAAAAACAACCAACAAATGACTTATGACGTAAGTATAGTGCGCACGCAAGAAGTGACCATAAAACAAGAAAATAAGAATAATAGAACTATCAAAAATACAATAATTACAGGTGTTTGTTTAAAGATAAAAAATCTGGCTCTAAATGAACTAAAAGCAACCAACAAATAAGTTTTGACTTAATTATAGTGCGCACGCAAGAAGTGACCATAAAACATGAAAATAAGATTCATAGAACTATAAAAAATTCGATAATTACAGGTATTTGTTTAAAGATAGAAAATCTGGCTCTAAATGAACCTAAAACAACCAACAAATAACTTATGACGTAAATATCCTGCGCAAGCAAGAACTGACCATAAAACATGAAAATAAGAATAATTCAAATTCAATACTTACTGGTATATGTTTAAAAGATAGAAAATCTGGCTCTGAATGAACTAAAAACAACCAACAAATAATTTATGACGTCAGTATAGTGCGCACGCAAGAAGTGACCATAAAACATGAAAATAAGAATCATAGAACTATCAAAAATACAATAATTACAGGTGTTTGTTTAAAGATAAAAAATCTGGCTCTAAATGAACTAAAAACAACCAACAAATGATTTTTGACGTAAGTATATTGCGCACGCAAGAAGTGACCATAAAACATAAGAATAAGAATCATAGAACTATCAAAAATTACAGGTTTCTTTAAAGATAGAAAATCTGGCTCTAAATGAACTAAAAACAACCAACAAATGACTTTTGACGTAAGTATAGTGCGCACGCAAGAAGTGACCATAAAAAATGAAAATAAGAATAATAGAACTATCAAAAATACAATAATTACAGGTGTTTGTTTAAAGATAAAAAATCTGGCTCTAAATGAACTAAAAGCAACCAACAAATAAGTTTTGACTTAATTATAGTGCGCACGCAAGAAGTGACCATAAAACATGAAAATAAGATTCATAGAACTATCAAAAATTCGATAATTACAGGTATTTGTTTAGAGATAGAAAATCTGGCTCTAAATGAACCTAAAACAACCAACAAATAACTTATGACGTAAATATCCTGCGCAAGCAAGAACTGACCATAAAACATGAAAATAAGAATAATTCAAATTCAATACTTACTGGTATATGTTTAAAAGATAGAAAATCTGGCTCTGAATGAACTAAAAACAACCAACAAATAATTTATGACGTCAGTATAGTGCGCACGCAAGAAGTGACCATAAAACATGAAAATAAGAATCATAGAACTATCAAAAATACAATAATTACAGGAGTTTGTTTAAAGATAAAAAATCTGGCTCTAAATGAACTAAAAACAACCAACAAATGATTTTTGACGTAAGTATAGTGCGCACGCAAGAAGTGACCATAAAACATGAAAATAAGAATCATAGAACTATCAAAAATTACAGGTTTGTTTAAAGATAGAAAATCTGGCTCTAAATGAACTAAAAACAACCAACAAATGACTTTTGACGTAAGTATAGTGCGCACGCAAGAAGTGACTATAAAAAATGAAAATAAGAATAATAGAACTATCAAAAATACAATAATTACAGGTGTTTGTTTAAAGATAAAAAATCTGGCTCTAAATGAACTAAAAACAACCAACAAATGACTTTTGACGTAAGTATAGTGCGCACGCAAGAAGTGACCCTAAAACATAAAAATAAGAATCATAGAACTATCAAAAATTCGAAAATTGCAGGTGTTTGTTTGAAGATAGAAAATCTGGCTCTAAATGCACTAAAAACAAATAACTTATGACGTAAGTATAGTGCGCATGCAAGAAATGACCATAAAACATGAAAATAAGAATCATATAACTATCAAAAATTCAATAATTACTGGTATTTGTTTAAAGATAGAAAATCTGGCTCTAAATGAACTAAAAACAACCAACAAACAACTTATGACGTAAGTATAATGCGCACGCAAGAAGTGACCATAAAACATGAAAATAAGAATCATAGAACTATAAAAAATTACAGGTTTGTTTAAAGATAGAAAATCTGGCTCTAAATGAACTAAAAACAACCAACAAACAACTTATGACGTAAGTATAGTGCGCACGCAAGAAGTGGCCATAAAACATGAAAATAAGAATCATAGAACTATCAAAAATTACAGGTATTTGTTTAAAGATCTGGCTCTAAATGAACTAAAAACAACCAACAAACAACTTATGACGTAAATATCGTGCGCACGCAAGAAGTGACTATAACACATGAAAATAAGAATCATAGAACTATCAAAAATTCAATAATTACAGGTATTTGTTTAAAGATAGGAAATCTGGCACTAAATAAACTAAAAACAACCAACAAATTACTTATGACGTAAATATCGTGCGCACGCAAGAAGTGGCCATAAAACATGAAAATAAGAATCATAGAACTATCAAAAATCCAAAAATTACTGGTATTTGATTAAAGATAGAAAATCTGGCACTAAATGAACTAAAACAACCTACAAATGACTTATGATGTAAATATCGTGCGTACGCAAGAAGCGACCATAAAACATGAAAATAAGAATCATAGAACTATCAAAGTAACCATTACAATTATCTATGAACGAACTTAAACAACGTTTCACAATATTTCGTTGACTCGGATTTAATAGTAAAAATTATTAAAATATAAATTAAATTTATTTTAATCACCGAATTTTTTAAAACAAATTTAACTTTTATTTATTAATTGAAATTGAACAAATAAAACTGTTGAACATACAGGCTGGGCCACCGTGTACGCTTTGATTTGTTTCTAATTTGGCAGATCAAAAAATATTTAAAATAAAAAAGATGTAGTTTACTAATGGCCACATTTTTCGGATTATATCTTTTTGCATTTGGTTTTATTAGCGTCACTTCGTATTTTTCGTTTATGTATTGGCTATTTATAATGGCTTTTACTGTGGATATTGGGGTTTTACATACTTAGTTTTAAACACAAGATTTATTTCGAAGTGAAATGTTTATTACAAACTAAAATTCTGAGACAATAATAAAAATAATTATCCCGAAATCATCACTTTCTATTTTATCTATAAATATTTTAATCCCAATAAAAAGGGAATTGGAAATGAATAGGTAGGTGCAGTACAGGTCAGACAGTAAATAATAGAATAATCAAATAAATTAAAAAATGAGTCTCAAATATTATTTTACCAGCCAAACATTTCAGTTATAAAATAGTCATACTATTAGGCATTATCTTTTCGCTTTTCAAAGAAACTAGTACGATACTGTGCTATTGTTATCGGATTAATAACTACCTGCTGTGGGTTTTGATCTTAAATAAATCATGTAGGCATAAGTCAAAACGAAATATCTTGGAACGAAGTATACTTTTGGTACAACGTTGATTAGTGTATATATTTCGTTTTGTAATTCCGACGCTATCAACCATCATAATAGAGTAATTTGAACAGAAATAAGATTATAAATTGAAAGACATTTTAAATTTGCATTTAAATTATTCCTTTAATCGAGTACAGACGTTGCGCGAATTTCCCCCTTTTTGTCTTTCCGGCCTGTCTAGTTTCGACCTTCGTTTCGCGGACCTGCAGAGTGGATCTTTAGGGATTTTTATGGTAAATATATTTAGAATTATTACAGTTTCCTGGTTTAAATCTTGTAGATTTACCAACACCGTTTGACTTAGAAGTGTAATTCAATGTCTGTCGGGGCATGTAGCCCGGGAAGTAGTTGTTTCTTCTTCGTTGAACGGTCACTGTTTTTGAAAAATATTTTTCAAAACTAGTTGTAAAGCGTAGAATAATATATTTTTATTCTTTGATATCTGTAAATATATTTGCTTAAAATTACAGTTCATAAAAAAACCACAGATGATTGGGAATGATATACATTTAATTGGAAAACTTATTAATTCTAAAACATTCTCCCTATTTAATTAAAGAAACATACAAGGGTCAGACGAAAACAAGTCAAGGCAAATAGATATGGCTTAAAAGGTTTGGTCTCCTATAGTTTACCCACTAGTAGGGATGCGCGATACTATCCGATATTCCAGTGTATCGATACTTTAACTTTCGATACTCGATATTTTGTATCGATACTATTCTTTTCGATGCATTCCAAGTATCGATAAATTTGTAGTGTATCGATACCTTGCGATACGGGATTTTTAGTGGTAGCGGCAAGTGGCGTTATCTATAGTGATGAGCGATATCGTGATTTTTTAATCACGTTGTGAAATGATGTCGTGCTTTTTTTAACGAAACTAAAAATAAAAAACGAAAAATGTGCAGTTTTTTGCATTTTTCAAGCTAATTTTGAGGTTATGTGAAAAAGTCACTGGTGAAATAGTTGTAGATTTTCTCAAGATCTACAACATTTATAATCAACTTTTTTTTACTAGGAACTCAATTTTGGCCGGAAATCGCAATAATGTCTTTTTCAACCCCCCAAAAAAATATTTTTTACCGAAAAAACGTTATAACTCGAAACAATTTCAATATTTTAATTTGAAATTTTTTTCCATAGTTTGTGACTTAAAAGCTACCTTCAACCAAATTTTCATCAAAATCGAAAATTTTTTAACGAAAATAAAAATAAAAAACGAAAAATGCAGTTTTTCGCTTTTTTCGAGCTAATTATGAGGTTATGTGAAAAAGTCACTAATGAAAAAGTTGTAGATTTTCACAAGATCTACAACTTTTATGATCAACTTTTTATTCTAGGAACTCAACTTTGTCCGGAAATCGCAATAATGTCTTTTTCCACCCCCCAAAAAAGTGTTTTACCGATAAAACGTTATAACTCGAAAAATTTCTAATATTTCATTTTGAAATTTTTTTTTCATGGTTTGTGACTATCAAAGCTACCTTCTACTAAATTTTCATCAAAATCGAACATTTTTTTACGAAACTAAAAATAAAATACGAAAAATGCATTTTTTTGCGTTTTTCGAGCTAATTCTGAGGTTATGTGAAAAAGTCACTAATGAAAAAGTTGTAGAGTTTCTCAAGATCTACAACTTTTTATTCTAGGAACTCAACTTTGGCCGGAAATTGCAATAATGTCTTTTTCCACCCCCCAACCCCCCAAAAAAGTGTTTTTTATCGAAAAAAACGTCATAACTCGAAAAATTTCCAATATTTTAATTTGAAATTTTTTTTCATGGTTTGTGACTATCAAAGCTACCTTCTACCAAATTTTCATCAAAATTGAACATTTTTTAAGGAAACTAATAATAAAAAACGAAAAATGCAGTTTTTTGCGTTTTTCGAGCTAATGTTAAGGTTATGTGGAAAAGTCACTGATGTAAAAGTTGTAGATTTTCTCAAGATCTACAACTTTTATAATCAACTTTTTATTCTAGGAACTCAACTTTGGCCAGAAATCGCAATAATGTCTTTTTCCACCCTCCCCCCCCCCCAAAAAGTGTCTTTTACCGAAAAAACGTCATAACTCGAAAAAATTCCAATATTTTAATTTGAAAGTTTTTTTCATGGTTTGTGACTATCAAAGCTACTTTCTACTAAATTTTTATCAAAATCGAACATTTTTTAACGAAACCAAAAATAAAAACGAAAAATGCAGTTTTTTGCTTTTTTCGAGCTAATTTTGAAGTTATGTGAAAAAGTCACTGATGTAAAAGTTGTTGATTTTCCCAAGATCTACAACTTTTATAATCGACTTTTTATTCTAGGAACTCAACTTTGGACGGAAATCGCAATAATGTCTTTTTCCACCCCCCAAAAAGGTGTTTTTTACCGAAAAAACGTCAAAATTTGCAAAATCTCGGATCGTTAACGTATCGATACTTCGAATATCGATAAATTAATATTCGATATTCTACTGTATCGATACTTTACGTTCCGATCCGTATCGATACCTAATATCGATACTTTCTAGTGTATCGCGCAACCCTACCCACTAGTGCGTAAATAACTTTACACGCACCCCGCAGCGTGCGTAAAATGTAAAATTAAAGTGGGTCGCAACCAAAAATTGGTGTTGCAGCTAAACTGAGTGAGGATGAATATAAAGAAGTTTTGTCGGTCATTTTATGACTTCTTAAGGTCGCAACACACCTATCATCACCTCATAACTCGGGTATGGGCTCACTTAACGCATCGACACGGGATCAGCACCGCCGCGATACCCGATTACTGGCTTCATTTTATATTGTCAGCAAAATATTCTCTCTGAGAAATGTGTTGTGGTTGAGGCGTTGACGTGCCTTGTCGGTGCTGTGCAGATGCTGTTAGGTAGGCGCGCTTACATTTAAATACACATAAGAAACAAATCTGCTGTTCCTATGAGGTGTGTTTCGACCATTATTCGCTAGCAACAATGTTTTCACTGAGATTTAGTGGACTGCCTTTTACTTTTATTACAATACTTATATATATATTTTTGTCGCAAGATTTATAACTCGCCAAGGTTTATTCTATGTAATTACGAATTTCTAAATAATTGACACTAATTAATGTAACGTTTGTTGCACAAGACGAAACTAAAAGGTTGATTGGATTTCGTTCCGAAAGCTATTTGAAGAGAAAAAAAAAATGTGAACAAAACCTGTCAGTAAAAGACATGAAAGGCATCAATCTAATTGATGTAAAAACAACATAAAACGAATTGGATTTTTTCTAAATTAATTAAAATTGGTTAATAATTAATTGTTGGTAATTTTCCAGACGGAAAGAAAGCTTATTATCCGAACAAATACGGTCGTTTTAATAATTAATCTGGTTTTATTGGAGGTTTTAAAAAAATTTATCACATAAAAAAGTTTTAACGTTAAAATCATTGGCAGTATGAAAACTACTGAAAATCCATCCAGTCAAACTAGTGGACTTTATAGAAGACACGAAGCTTCTGGAATGGAAGTAGATAACATGGGAAATGGTACAAAGATTTAGTTCAAGTACAGGATCTTTCAATATTAAAGTTCTATTTTTTCTTATGGGTATTTTATTAAATTTTCTGATAGTCAGTGAAAAATAAGCTGTCTTTTTAATAAGGATTTTCTATCCGTGTGGTTCCAGAGAGGAGGGTCCTTTTCTTAATATCAGCAAACGCAAAGAACAAAGTGCAGTGTTATCAAAAGGCATCGACGTCAATCAACCGGAGCGTAGGAATGGAGAACTATCGATATTTTTGACTATCGAAAAAAATCGATAGTTTTCGGTACTATCGATAATTGAGATGTTTAGGTGAAGAATATATATTTTGAAAGCTGATATGGAATAAGAAATGTGATAAAAAAATGAGACAAGAGAGAGAGAGATGTGTGAGAGGGAGAGAAAGAAATAAAGAGATAGATGGGAGAGAAAGAAAGAAAGAGATAGATGGGAGAGAAAGAAAGAAAGAGATAGATGGGAGAGAGAGAAAGAAAGAGATAGATGGGAGAGAAAGAAAGAGAGAGAGAGAGAGAGATGGGAAAGAGAGAAATAAGGATGAGAGGGAGAGGGAGTGAGATGGGAGAAAGAGAGAGAGAGATGGGAGAGAGAGAGATGGGAGAGAGAGAGAGAGAGAGAGATGAGAGAGAGAGAGAGATAGAGAGAGAGATAGAGATGGGAGAGAAGGAAGAGAGAGAGAGAAAGACGGGGGAGAAAGAGACAATCATTATTTTAAACTGTCAGTATCTAAGACGGGTTCGGTAAGGTTCGTGACCATCGGAATTTTGTAACACTTTTTTGACAATTATTTACCCTTTTTCAAAGTTTTGTCAATTATTGGTCATTTTTCAAAATTATCGACCATTTTTTACAGTTTTTTACAGTTATTGACCATTTTTGACATTTATTGGCCATTTTTAAAAATTTATGACAATTAATGACCATTTTTCCAAATTATAGACCATTTTTGACAATTATTGACCATTTTTGACAGTTTTTGACATTGATTGACCATTTTTGATCATTATTGACAATTTTTGACAAATTTTGACAATTATTGACAATTTTTCAAAATCTGTGACCATTTTTCAAAATTATTGACCATTTTTGACAATTTTTCAAAAATTTTGACAATCTTTGACCACTTTTGATTATTTTTGACAATTATTGACCATTTTATAAAATTTTAATAATTATTGACCATTTTTGACATTTATTGGCCATTTTTAAAAATTTATGACAATTAATGACCATTTTTCCAAATTATAGACCATTTTTGACAATTATTGACCATTTTTGACAGTTTTTGCCGATTATTGACCATTTTTGACAATTATTCAGCATTTTTGATAGTCTCTGACATTGATTGACCATTTTTGATAATTATTGACCATTTTTGACAATTTTTCAAAATCTGTGACCATTTTTCAAAATTATTGACCATTTTTGACAATTTTTCAAAAATTTTGACAATCATTGACCACTTTTGATTATTTTTTACAATTATTGACCATTTTTGATAGTTTTTGACATTGATTGACCATTTTTGATAATTATTGACCATTTTTGACAATTTTTGACAAATTTTGACAATTATTGACAATTTTTCAAAATCTGTGACAATTTTTCAAAATTATTGACCATTTTTGACAATTTTTCAAAAATTTTGATAATCTTTGACCACTTTTGATTATTTTTGACAATTATTGACCATTTTATAAAATTTTAATAATTATTGACCATTTTATAAAATTTTAATAATTATTGACCATTTTATAAAATTTTAATAATTATTGACCATTTTTGACATTTATTGGCCATTTTTAAAAATTTGTGACAATTAATGACCATTTTTCCAAATTATAGACCATTTTTGACAATTATTGACCATTTATGACAGCTTTTGCCGATTATTGACCATTTTTGACAATTATTCACCATTTTTGATAGTTTCTGACATTGATTGACCATTTTTGATAATTATTGACCATTTTTGACAATTTTTGACAATTATTGACCATTTTTGACAATTTTTCAAAATCTGTGACCATTTTTCAAAATTATCGACCATTTTATACAACTAAGTTGGGAATTCTGGAACCGTTGGCGATACTTGACACTGAACACTGTTTACACTACCACTACACCAACACTAACACTTTACACTATCTTACGCGCGTTTCGATAACCAAGTTATCTTCTTCAGAGACTGAAGGTAAAGTGTTGGTGTAGTGGTAGTGTAAACAGTGTTCAGTGTCATTTTATACAGCTTTTGACAATTATTGACCATGTTTGACCATTTTATAAAATTTTAATAATTATTGACCATTTTATAAAATTTTAATAATTATTGACCATTTTTGACATTTATTGGCCATTTTTAAAAATTTGTGACAATTAATGACCATTTTTCCAAATTATAGACCATTTTTGACAATTATTGACCATTTATGACAGCTTTTGCCGATTATTGACCATTTTTGACAATTATTCACCATTTTTGATAGTTTCTGACATTGATTGACCATTTTTGATAATTATTGACCATTTTTGACAATTTTTGACAATTATTGACCATTTTTGACAATTTTTCAAAATCTGTGACCATTTTTCAAAATTATCGACCATTTTATACAACTAAGTTGGGAATTCTGGAACCGTTGGCGATACTTGACACTGAACACTGTTTACACTACCACTACACCAACACTAACACTTTACACTATCTTACGCGCGTTTCGATAACCAAGTTATCTTCTTCAGAGACTGAAGGTAAAGTGTTGGTGTAGTGGTAGTGTAAACAGTGTTCAGTGTCATTTTATACAGCTTTTGACAATTATTGACCATGTTTGACATTTATTGACCATTTTTCAAAATTTATGACAATTAATGACCATTTTTCCAAATTATAGACCATTTTTGACAATTATTAACCATTTTTGACAGTTTTTGCCAATTATTGACCATTTTTGCCAATTATTGACCATTTTTGACAATTATTCACCAATTTTGATAGTTTTTGACATTGATTGACAATTTTTGATAATTATTGACCATTTTTGACAAATTTTGACAATTATTGACCATTTTTGAAAATTTTTCAAAATCTGTGACCATTTTTGACAATTTTTCAAAAATTTTGACAATCTTTGACCACTTTTGATTATTTTTGATAATTATTGACCATTTTATAAAATTTTAATAATTATTGACCATTTTTGACATTTTTTGGCCATTTTTAAAAATTTATGACAATTAATGACCATTTTTGACAGTTTTTGCCAATTATTGACCATTTTTGACAGTTTTTGCCAATTATTGACCATTTTTGACAATTATTCACCATTCTTGATAGTTTTTGATATTGATTGACCATTTTTGATAATTATTGACCATTTTTGACATTTTTTGGCCATTTTTAAAAATTTATGACAATTAATGACCATTTTTCCAAATTATATACCACTTTTGACAATTATTGACCATTTTTGACAGTTTTTGCCAATTATTGACCATTTTTGACAATTATTCATCAGTTTTGATAGTTTTTGACATTGATTGACAATTTTTGATAATTATTGACAAATTTTGACAATTATTGACCATTTTTGAAAATTTTTCAAAATCTGTGACCATTTTTCAAAATTATTGACCATTTCTGACAATTTTTCAAAAATGTTGACAATCTTTGACCACTTTTGATTATTTTTTACAATTATTGACCATTTTATAAAATTTTAATAATTATTGACCATTTTTGACATTTATTGGCCATTTTTAAAAATTTATGACAATTAATGACCATTTTTCCAAATTATAGACCATTTTTGACAGTTTTTGCCGATTATTGACCATTTTTGACAATTATTCATCATTTTTGATAGTTTCTGACATTGATTGACCATTTTTGATAATTATTGACCATTTTTCAAAATTATTGACCATTTTTGACAATTTTTCAAAAATTTTGACAATCATTGACCACTTTTGATTATTTTTGACATTTATTGACCATTTTAGACAGTTTTTAACTATTTTTGACATAGTTGATACGTTGTTTTGAAATAAATAAATGTATATGTATATACAAAGATGTTACCGATTGTAAAACTATCGAAAATTATCGATAATAATCGATAGTAAAAATAGCACTATCGATAAATATCGATAAAAGGGAATATCGATGGTTCTCCATTCGTACCGGAGCGATGAGCGAGATCCAAAAACAAGCAACGTTGTCGATGAGTGTAAAAAATCGAGTAATTTGGGAATTTTTACAATTCGATTTGTTTCTTTTTATAAAAGAGATTCCAAGAGTAATGAATTTTGATAATTTTCTACTCGATGTTCAGAAATTTCCTGAGCCATATTTTTAGAAAACTACAGAAATAAAATCGTGAACATATCTTTATGAAAAGTATTCCACTTCTTCAAGAACTTATTAACTATGCCCATATGTTCGAGGTAAAACAACTGGTTGACTTTTAATACCCATCCAGGTACCATCATCTTTAAAAACCGTACCAAGAAGGTATAATTTTACCTTAATCTGAATACTATTTTATAACGCGACAACACTGTAACTACAAGGACTCTACTCCCTTGTATAACTCTAGCGTGATAAAATAAAACCATCATAAAAAGAGAGTATATTCATTATGAGAGCCATTCAAGTGTGGCGTTGCATAAAATTAATTAGCCATCGTGTACTAGCATTTTAATAACGTTCGGCCGACATTGGCCCGACCAGACCACCCCACCCCACCCCTTCGCTGCGGCCGGCAGCCTTGATTAATGCAACCACTTTACATTAACAATCCCGTAAATGCAAATTGGGGAGCCGGCAACGTGGCAGAGCACATTGCTGGCGGTGCGTTCGACCACCTTCTTCTTGGACATTCATACACATCCACGTGGAGGTTCTAACTCTTCTTTTTTAATTTACATGGCCTTTGCTGTTTGGGACTAGTTGACACAAATAGCAAAATATTGTAAGATGTCTATCGACTTGTTTCGAAAATTTATATCGCAAATCCTTCTTTAACCGACTCGACGTCTCATTAGTCACTTCCAACTCAACCGTGACCATAAGGTATACGTCATATGCCAACGGCCGCCTCCATTTTGACATTGCAAACGCCGAACTTCTTCTGATCGCCTTTTTGCTATCGATTGTCCTGAAGGAACATTTATTTGTGATTTAACGCTTATCTTTTTTTATCTTTATCGTTTTCGAGATAATTAGCGTCGTCGTGATATCATTTACAGGATACAGTTATGGATCGCCCACTAGACTCATTTTAAAAACTTGAACTCTCTAATAACCGTAAAAGAAATTCATCAATTAGTTATAAGATATCAAGGCGATTTTTATTGAATAAATTAAATTAAAAAAACCCGGTCCTGATCGTCTCCTCTCTCTCTGTCTCTCTCTCTTCGTTGCGCCATTCAGTTTCTGCCGTTCGTTAACTTCCCCACTAATAATTTATCAAAGTTTTCACACAAATTGCTCTGATCATTAGCTCTCGGGTACCTATAGATATATTATACAACGAGAGCAAAAAATTATTTTCTATGGAGGTGAATTTGAGCTCATTAAAAGTTGATACTCTAGATATAAAGACCGCTGATGGCGTAGGCGAGGGAAGGTGAAAAGTATTGTCATTAAAATTGAAAAAATATATATATTTTTCAGTGAAAATTAAACTAAAATATACATAAAAATCGGTGAAAAAATGAATCCAAAAAAGATAAAAACATAGTCTTAGTGGTTAGGAAATCTTTTCTATGTAAAGTACGACCAGAGATCTGAGAAGGTCATAAATCACCCAGCGCTTAGTTATTAGCAGGCGGTCGAGTCTACGCAGAGTCGTACCTGCCCTAGCCAATAAAATTTTTATTTACACACATTTAAACATATCCTTACCAAGGATTCTAAATCATACTTGGGAGATTTTTTATTATCAAATAACTGTCAACAAAAGCCAAAAAAATGTAGAGCCTACTATTAATAAAATGCCAAACTATTTCATGAGATACGTTAATCCGTACCTGGGAATCTTTTAAGGTACACAAACTCTTAGGGGGCGTCCATAAATTACGTGAGGTGTTCAAGGGGGGGGGGGAGGGGGTCAAGTAAAATCTTTCCAAATCTCACTTGGGGGAGAGGGGAGGTTTTAGCAAATATCACGTTGACCATTTTTTTCATAATTTTGACTATTATTCACAATTTTTGACAGTTTTTGACAATTATTGACCATTTTTGACAATTATTGACCATTTTTTTCAATATTTTAACAGTTATTGATTTTTTTTGACAATTTTCGAAAATTATTGACCATTTTTCAAAAATTTCAACAATTCTTGACAATTTTGACAATTATTGACCATTTTTCAAAAATTTTGACAACTATTCGCCTTTTTTGATAATTATTGACTAGTTTTTGACAATTATTGACCATTTTTGACAATTTTTCAAAATTATTGTCCATTTCTGACAATTATTAACAATCTTTGACATTTATTGACCATTTTTCAAAATTTTTGATAATTATTGACCATTTTTGATCATTTTTCAAAATATTTAACAATCTTTGACAATTATTTACCATTTTTAACAAGTATTGACTATTTTTGACAGTTATTGACCATTTTTGACAATTATTGACCTTTTTTGACAATTATTGACCTTTTTTGACAATTTTTGAAAATTATTGACCATTTTTCAAAATGTTTAACAATTATTGACCATTTTTGACAATTGTTGACCATTTTTTTCATAATTTTGACTGTTATTTACCATTTTTGACAGTTTTTGACAATTATTGACCATTTTTGACAATTATTGACCATTTTTGACAATTATTGACCGTTTTTGTCAATTATTACCATTTTTTACCATTTTGATCATTATTGACCATTTTTCAAAATTTTGACAATTATTGGCCATTTTTGACAGTTATTGATCATTTTTGACAATTATTGACTATTTTTGACAATTATTGACCTTTTTTGACAATTTTTGAAAATTATTGACCATTTTTCAAAATTTTTAACAATTATTGACCATTTTTGACAATTGTTGACCATTTTTTTCATAATTTTGACTATTATTGACAATTTTTGACAGTTTTTGACAAATATTGACCATTTTTGACAATTATTGACCATTTTTTTCAATATTTTAACAGTTATTGATTTTTTTTGACAATTTTTGAAAATTATTGACCATTTTTCAAAAATTTCAACAATTATTGACCATTTTTGACAATTATTGACCATTTTTTTCAAAATTTTGACAATTATTCACCTTTTTTGATAATTATTGACTAGTTTTTGACAATTATTGACTAGTTTTTGACAATTATTGACCATTTTTGACAATTTTTCAAAATTATTGTCCATTTCTGACAATTATTAACAATCTTTGACATTTATTGACCATTTTTCAAAATTTTTGTCAATTATTGACCATTTTTGATCATTTTTCAAAATATTTAACAATCTTTGACAATTATTTACCATTTTTAACAATTATTGACCATTTTTGAAAGTTATTGACCATTTTTGACAATTATTGACCTTTTTTTGACAATTTTTGAAAATTATTGACCATTTTTCAAAAATTTTAACAATTATTGACCATTTTTGTATACTAGTCTTTGCTAGTCTTAAATTAAAGTAATAAAACAAATTGTTTTTTTTTTGTTTTATTTTTATATCCAACGGGTTTACAGCCAAAACACATTTTAAAAAATCTCACGTGAGATTTGGGAAGGG
Organism: Lochmaea crataegi; assembly: GCA_947563755.1. Classification (NCBI taxonomy): domain Eukaryota; kingdom Metazoa; phylum Arthropoda; class Insecta; order Coleoptera; family Chrysomelidae; genus Lochmaea; species Lochmaea crataegi. The sequence goes on along the minus strand of OX387427.1, from coordinate 7,157,364 downwards.
GGGAGGGGGTAAAGTAAAATTTTACGAAATCTCACTGGGGGGGGGGCGGTGGAGTCGAAAAATCCTAAAAAATGTCTCACGTAATTCATGGACGCCCCCTTATTGCTTATATATATTTCGAACAGGAGCGTCGTCTGCTTATTTTGATTTACGACCTTCTTAGATCTCTGGTCGTACTTTACCTAGCAACACCTCTTAAGGCTTATGGACCGTACCATATTTCTCATTTAAGAATAATTTTCAAAACGATTGCAATTTAAAAATTACAATTTTTTTCAAACAAATTCCTTTTTCTATATATACATGTACGACTCTGATCGCGTTTAAATATGTACTTAAGAAAGGTATCTTTAAATTGGCTTTTAAATCACAAAAAACGGGTCGTCGAACTTTAAAAAATGTATCCCTTATTTATTTTGTTGTAAAGAGGCAATTAAGAATTTTATTGTTGTTCCACCTACACCTATTCGAGTTTATACAATCTAACGCATCCATTGCATCACCAGTAGTATATAATTCACATAAATTGTATATAATCTGTAATTTACTCTTGTCAGTACAAGCTAATCTTATTCGAATTAGTTCGATCTCAATCAAAACTTCTATTTTGTTTACTAATACCTTCAAAGGATGGGACAACCAGAAAGGAAGTAGGTTTTATTAGGAAAGCTAACGGCACCTATATAGAAACCAAAGAGGAAGGTTTAAAGGAACTAATAAACGTCCACTTTCCAGCCTCATCAATTCCGGTATCTAAATAAGAATTAAATTCCCTTGAAACTAATTACACTTCTAAGTCAAACGGGGTTGGTAAATCTACAAGATTTAAACCAACCATTCTGGTTTGCAACTAGAAGGGACAACATAACTTGTAGACCGGTTTCGGCGTATTGCGCCTCATCAGTACAAGGTATATGTCATCGTCCGAGAGTTAATCCCGAACTGAATATGTCTCTACAATCGCCAACTATACGTACTTTCCAATGACGGAAATGTGTTAGTTGCGAAAGAGACAACAAGCCACGTGGGCTTGAAACAAAAATGAATTATTACAGTTTCCTGTAAAATTGTCGTAATTTTACAGGAAACTGTAATACTTCATTATATACATTTTAATAATTTTATGGTAAAAGTAGAGAGAACCATTTTCTATGACGTAGATGCGGAGTTAAAATGCTTTTAAAATACCGTCAGTGGTAACATTTCCTTTGTTTCATTTCAAATTTATGTTAATAGCACGAAATAAACTATTTTTTTGTTGTTCTGAAAATTCTTTACAAGGTTGTGTTTCTATTTTTGCGAATAAATTTCTTTAAGAGCTCTATATCTGTTGGTGGAATTCCTTCTTATAATTAGTATCGATTCCCACCCTCCTTTTCGTCCTCTCTCTCACTCTTTCCGTTATCCCCTTTTATACCCAACGGCAGAATGGCGTATACAAAACAAAGTATTAATAAATAATCCATCAAGTGGTAATTAGAACGTCGAAAGCATAACGTATTCAAAGTTGTGTGTTTCGTGGAACAGGCGTTCGATCATCCGCTGTTGCTTTAATTAGAAGTATCTTATATTGTGGAAATGCTGGGCGATTATCCGCCGCTGCCTTTGCCGTCGCCACCACCGCCGCCGCGCCGCTCCCTTCAACGCCCGTGGGCACTTTCTGATTAACGAATCCAATTATAGTCGCGTTGTGCGCAGGAAATTATTAGTTGGTTTGTTAATTAGATTATCCACGGACAGAAAGGTAGATTGATTAGGAACTTTGATATTGAGACTGTCCTGTCGAAAACAACCCTTTGATGGATCAAGTAACTTAAAACCTACAAAAGCTTGTCCGTTATTAAAATATTCAACGTAACATTCTCCGATCCACGAAAGATTTGTTAAAATAGTCCTCGACAAAATTTTTCATCTGGAGCATCTGTGATGCCTGGAAAGTATCAAAAACTGTATTGAATGGATGTAGTACCACAATATTTGAATATTCGTATTCATTAGATCGTTTCTCGTAAGTTTGCTCCAGTACTTTTTCCTCTATCTTGTAAAATAACTGGTAAAGGTGAGTGGGAATAACTTTTGTTCCGCTTTATGGATTTTGACAAACTTAGTATCATTTGAAAGGGAATTCGAAGCCTAAGGTCGCTAGGTGGCGGTGATTGAACAATTTTTTTGTTTTCACCTTTTCTTGGGAATCTTCAAATGCTATATATTCTATAGCCCGTTCAGTATTAAAACCGTTGCACGTCACATATGTCATAACTGTACTATGTTGCCAAGCCCTTGAAATAATATGAGAGTCTAGTATATGTCAAATGAAGTTTATCAAATATTCTAGGTTAGGTTTAGTTATTGATGGTTATTGCGTGCAAAGAAACTTCGACTTATTTCAGTTACATATTAAACTTTAATTTGTATGTTAACCGTACAGCACTAAGAAATTCTTATTTTAAAAACTATGGAATTATTTTTAGCACTAAAAAGGTATGTATGGAATAGTTAACACTTTTATTTGTATGTTTATACCACATACTTAATTAGTTAGAAGTTATGGAACTATTCTAGCATTTAAAATGCATGTATGTATAAATAGTATCATGGAAAAAATATTATCTAATATAATTTTTAGGTTACAATTACCTAAGTACATGTTGGCTTCTAAAATGTTGTCACTACAATATGAAAGATTGATGTAAGGTATACAGACAAATTATATATAAAAAAGTTCTGATAACCTGGATCTACCTCCTTTTTAAAGGTAGGCAATTTTATTTTATATTTTGTTGGAATAAATCTTAAATTTTTTTTAGAAAAGCCGGGATGTGAAGCTTTAGTGTGTAGGTCATTCTCAACAAGGAAAATCATCCTGAGATATATGATCATTGATCATAGCAAAAGAAAATTGTGCAGCAAGCACCACCACAGCTCAGAAAAGGAGAGCAAATTCTCCGAGTGAAGGTATATGCAAATGATTGACTAAATCGTAGCACTGAAATCAATACATATTATAGTTATCAGTATATTGGTGACTTATTTATCACTCCATCATCTTCTAATCAATCCAAATTTATATTTACCATTTTGTTTTAGCTCTCCAGCATCTACCGCAACTGAAAGTATTGCTAATAAATGATTGATCGAATCAGACCTTTCAATTCAATAAAAACTATTAAATTAATTCTTTGTAGTTTTTATAAAACTTTGTGATATACACATGTACCTTTAGAAAATGCTGCCTGAATTACTTATTTTGTTTATCATGATTAAAATAAAATAATAAATAATGCCACCCCAATTTTTATGGAATTGTTTTATTAAAAAGAAACATTGCAAATTTATAAATTAGTTACTACACCGAAAAGTTTGTAATACTATTTTTTTAAATAAGGTAGAACAATAATTGTCAAATAGAAATCTTTCAAATTTGAGAGGTTCACGGACAAACCAATTCCAACCCGCAACTTCTGGAATGCATCTATCGGCTTGCTTGGCAGTAGCCAGTATTAACTTAATAGGATTTTTAAAAAGATGGTAGGTAATACTTTGTGACTATACTGTTCTATCATATCCACAATGTATTTTGTTGGGGGGTTTGTTTCTGAAAAAAACATTTATTGAAAGGGCAGTATTCAAATAACCTATATTATTATTTTTCTAAAAATAAAAGTAAAACAGCATTTATTGTCTATTAGGCATAATTTGAAATAAGAATTTTGCATGTATTAAACTAGTTGTGTAGACTTCTGAATTCTAACATATAATTTGCTATATCACTGTTCAAATACAGTTTGTATCTACTTACTAGGCTGTAATATAAATAAGCTCAGCTTCAACATTTGTTGATTGAGTTCTATATTGTGTCATTAACCTAATATTATCGAAAAACATTGTCCATAATAAGAAAGATTCAATAGTAAGTAATTGGTTTTCAAACCATTTAAAAACATGTGCTTCATTCATTTTCCCATGATAATAACTCATCTGAGATTCATATAAAAATATACTTTCTGCTCCATCAATATAACCATTTTCATTCTCAGCATGTAATACAAAATATCTAGAATAAAAACAATTTTGCATTCTAAAATTTTACATTATCATTGTAACATACATTTTGACATGAATGCAGCTTACAGCACCATTTTGGAAAATTCAGGATTCATTAATAAAAACAAATGTATACAGTGGTTTATTTTTGTTGAAACTTCCATAAGTCCTCTTTGTGGATGTATCATATTTTAGTAAACTACTCAGGAACATTCTACATTTAATAATTATTGTTCTTCCTCCAATTACTGCAGTAACATTCCTAAAGTGACATGATTATCTATAAAAAAATGTCCATGTATAATTGCCAAGTATTAAGAATAATGTAACAGAATATAATAAATACAGTTGATTGGGTATAATATTGAACTTATACATACTTGCTTCATAAACGCTGTAAATAGTATCAGGAGTAAATGCATCAACTATTGCAGTATTATTAAGTTTCATTTATACGTTTTTTTGGATGTGACTTTAACTTTGATAACTCATTACTGCTTGTGAAAAATTACTCACAGTTCTTTGCAGTTTTTGTCACAACATAACCCCAAAAATGTCAAGACGTCAACTGAACCAGAAATAAACCATTTTAATCGCGGCAACAGCGCGCATTTTTGCCAACATAAAAAGTTTTTATTAAGACTGACGTTAGTTTGAGTTTAATATTTAATTAATCTACGAGCTGTATTCGATATGAAATTAATTACGAAACCTTTCTTTAAACATATATTTATATTCTTTAATACAATGCGACCTACAAATTTCAATATTTATTGAGTTTAGAGAGGCTTAACATAATGATTGACAGCAGCAATCGAATGACATGATATAAACGAACGTCTCTTTTTCGACACTTTGATGACGTGCAACGGTTTTTGTACTGAACTGAATTTGTTAATCATTTACTTGAAAAAGATGTACCGGATGCACTACTTATTCTAAGCAGATTACGTCAAGTGGTGCATAAAATGTACACCGAAAGAAGACATATATCGGCAGAAACAATTTTCTATTAACAAGTTATTATTATTATATATATATTTCTTACATTACAACTTATTTTCCAATTTCACTCAAACGATACGCAATTTGGATAAGGAATAAGACAGAAGTAACTTTTTCATTACCTACAACAAATGAAATTTCTCATTGTCTCAGTGTTTCATAGAAATATTACATTTTATATAGAAATATTTTAATAAAAGAAATTTCATTTCGTAATAAATTTTTATTAAACATTAAAATTAGTTCGATTAAAGAGATTTAATGTATTGTATCTTTAATGGTCCCGCAGGATATTCGGCAATACGGGCGCCTGCTCGGCGTGCGGGCATTCAATTCCAGCCAACGAACTTGTGATGAGATCGGGGGGACCGTCCCTTCAACAACCCGGCGCTCCACCGCACGTATTTCACCTCAAATGCTTCATGTGCAGCAAATGCCTCAGCCCCCTGATGCCCGGAGATAGGTAACTACATTTTTTTATAACAAAATACACATTAATTGTCGGTTTATTTATTTTTTTATGTTTAGGTACTACATGTTATCCGGTAGTCTGGTGTGCGAACAGGATTGGCACAAACTGCTCAAAAGTACCGCCGCAGCGACGCCGACAGTACGTAAAGGAAAGGTGGGACGACCGCGTCGTAGTCGTGATTGAAATGACGCCTTCTTTGATGCTGGTAAGTCGATGTTAATTGAATTTTATTTAAAAACCAATCATCCTGTATATTCAAATATCAAATATCCGTTATAATAAAAGCCACGTGCGTACCGAATTTATAAATCTCTTTTCCCACATTTATAATCCAGAGAGAGAGAGAGCGAGAACGTCGGACATATAGTTTGCGTCAAAGCATTATAAATAATTTTCGAAATTCAGTTGCCAGGAATTTTATTTTATTTTTCGCCAAGAATAAATCTTATTCTTAATGCGATGCGACGATGAAGGCGTTACTTTCGTATTCGGTAATTTATAACAGACGGTTTAAATTTTGAAACGCCGTGACTGAATTATATATAAATATAGACTACAAGGATGCTTATCTGAATACAGAAAAAAAGTATTTGGCCATTTGGCTATCATAAGTTAAACAACTCTCAACGCCACATAAACAAGCTTATTTAGTTCCTACAAAAATAACAAATTCATATTATGAAAACGACATCTAAAGACATCTTTCTAGCTCTCCTGGTCATTAACAGCTAGATCCTTCCTAACTAGATTCCAAAACCTATGAAATCAGTTAACACATTTCTTTAGTTTCTCCAAAAATAACATCAAGTTATGAAGACGACTGCTGAGGGCATATTTTCAGTACCAAACTTAAAAAACAGATCCCAAAGATTACACCAATCTTCAAAGCGCTGCGCTTATGTTGCATCTGCTCGAAAATGGTTTGGAACCGCTTCTGGAAGGAAAAAGAAGAAATATTTCTGCACTTACTGCTAGAATATGACCCTCCTCCACTGAAGAAATTTCCACACCTATAAGAAGGAAACATCCCAACAGATCCTGCATTTCATAGAGGGGATTAGGAGGCTTGAACGAGAACAGAAAGAGGCACAATAGACCTAATTCGGTCGCACTCCACTTTGGTACCTACACATTTCTTTAGTTTCTACAGAAATAACAAAATCATGTTATGAAGACGACTGCTAAGAGCCTATATTTTCAGTGCTCATGTCATAAGTAAGTTGACAAACAGATCCCAAAAATTGAACCAACCATCAATCCTCTGCGCTTTCAGGAAGGAAACCGCTTCTGGAAGGAAAAAGACTGCACTTACTGACAGAATATGACCATCTTCCACTGAAGAAACTTCTACATCTGGTAAACTCCTAGTAGAGGAAGGAAACATCCCAACAGATCCTGAATTTCATAGAGGGGATTAGGAGGCTTGAACGGGAACAGAAAGAGGCACAATAGAGCTAATTCGGTCGCACTCCACTTTGGTACCTACACATTTCTTTAGTTTCTACAGAAATAACAAAATCATGTTATGAAGACGACGGCTAAGGGCATATATTTTTAGTGCTCATGTCATAAGTAAGTTTACAAACAGATCCCAAAGAATGAACCAATCATTAATGCTCTGCGCTTTCTGGAAGGATACCGCTTCTGGAAGGAAAAAGAAGAAATATATCTGCACTTACTGACAGAATATGACCATCTTCCACTGAAGAAACTTCTACATCTGGTAAACTCCTAGTAGAAGAAGGAAAAATCCCAACAGATCCTGATTTCCATAGAGGGGATTAGGAGGCTTGAACGAGAACAGAAAGAGGCTCAATAGACCTAATTCGGTCGCATTCCACTTTGGTACCTACACATTTTTTTAGTTTCTACAGAAATAACAAAATCATGTTATGAAGACGACGGCATATATTTTCAGTGCTCATGTCATAAGTAAGTTGACGAACAGATCCCAAAAATTGAACCAACCATCAATCCTCTGCGCTTTCTGGAAGGAAACCGCTTCTGGAAGGAAGAAGAAGAAATATCTCTGCACTTACTGATAGAATATGACCATCTTCCACTGGAGAAACTTCTACACCTGGTAAACTCCTAGTAGAAGAAGGAAACATCCCAACAGATCCTGCATTTCATAGAGGGGATTAGGAGGCTTGAACTAGAACAGAAAGAGGCACAATAGACCTAATTCGGTCGCACTCCACTTTGGTACCTACACATTTCTTTAGTTTCTACAGAAATAACAAAATCATGTTATGAAAACGACGGCTAAGGGCACATATTTTTAGTGCTCATGTCATAAGTAAGTTGACAAACAGATCCCAAAAATTGAACCAACCATCAATCCTCTGCGCTTTCTGGAAGGAAAAAGAAGAAATATATCTGCACTTACTGACAGAATATGACCATCTTCCACTGAAGGAACTTCTACATCTGGTAAACTCCTAGTAGAAGAAGGAAAAATCCCAACAGATCCTGAATTCCATAAAGGGGATTAGGAGGCTTGGATGAGAACAGAAAGAGGCACAATAGACCTATTCATTCATTTAATTCATATATTTGGGTTGTGCTCATCAGCCCAGGCACTTGAACTGAATCTTTGTACCATTTCCCATGTTATCTACTTCCATTCCGGAAGCTTCGTATCTTCTATAAAGGCCGTCAGTTTGAATGGAGGGATTTTCAGTAGTTGTGATTCCTCTCCAAAGTGCTTCCGTCTAAGTTCCTGTAAGTTCTCGCAGAAGCTGTCAGTAGGTGTTTCATCATCAAGTTCACATTTTCTGCACATAGGTTCACCCATTTTGTACAGATGTTTCCTCAAGGTGCAGTGTCCAGTCACCAGGTCAGTAACTGTCTTCAAATGTCTCTTATCCAGTTTCAATAGCCTGGTTGAGAGTTCCTTGTCTACCTTGTTCAGTAAACTCTTTGTATGGAGGAGCCCTTGTGTTGAGTTGGTGTTCCCTATCTAGCCAATTCCGGATTTCCCCTCTTATGTGATCGTTGGCCTTATCACAGTTGTTTACAGCCAGTGAACCACCTCAGGTTGTATTCCCCAGGTTTTACCCATAACTCTTCTGCGTTACCAGAAAAGCCTAGTCGAACTGGTAGTCATTTTTTCCAGGTGTGCCTTCCAATTCACTTTCGAATCATGGGTCACTCTCAGATATTTAACTTCTTTTGGATATTTCTAGTTCTTCTCCGAACAACAGAACTCTTCTATTCGTAAAATCATGTGGTGCTGTTAATCCTTCTTTTTTTGAGTTAATTGAGTCAAACACACCTTATGGTTCAGGCTCCTTTCGAGACCTGAGACCAAATTATGCAGGGCAGCTTCACCTGATTTCCCTGCTTGATAAGCCCATTGTAGTCTATGTAGAGGGATGCTCTAAAGCGTTCCTTCTCGTAAGTACATTTGTAAGACTTTTTCCATGGTTTTCACCATGAATGATGGCAGACTGATTGGTCGGTAGGATTTAGCCTGGGTGTACGTTTCTTTTCCTGGTTTAAGAATAAACACCACCTTTGACTCTCTCCATGCAATTGGTATATACCCTAGAGCATGGCTGCTTCGAAGTATCAGAATTAAAGGACCCATTATGAAGTCTAGTCCCTTTGGGGAATATGCCATTTGTTCCTGGAGTGTTGTAGGGGTCAAATGAGAGGTCTTCCCAGTCTTCTTTGGTTTCCTTTGTTTTGGCAACCAGTTCGTTGTCATAGCTTGACTCTATCTTCACCAAACCTGGAAAGTGCACACTGAGGAGAAGCTCTAGAGCTTCTGGCTCAGTATTTGAAAACTTTCCGCTCGGCAACTGAAAAGAACCAAGTTTGTTAGAGGTATCCCTTTTGAGAATCCTGTTGATTCTGAGGATGTCAGGGACACCTTGCATGTCCTCATAGAATTATCTCCAGGACTTCTCCTTGGATTCTTTTCTAATAGACCTAATTCGGTCGCACAGACCACAACTACATTCCAAAGGCTATAGATTAAGGTATGCTACAAGGAATCATACTTGGTGTCATCATTAATGATGGAATTAAGCTGTGGGTGTTGTAGATAGCCAGCAGATTATTGATATTAACTGTTATAACAAAGTCATTATAAGATACCAGTGAACGCATTGACATTTAAATTCCTTGCCTTGAGACATGAAACAGTTTAAAAAAGAAGGATTAACTTATTTAAGGTTTTTTAACAGTCTAGTTTTTTACGCATTTTGTTGTAAACTGCTAATTAATTGAGAGACGATTAATTAAATCCTAAGCCAAAACGTTAAATCGATTGATCTAATTGGCTCGGAGAAATGAAACAAACAAACGAAAAAAAAAAAATCTTTGTAGTATTCCGCTTGGCAAAACTATTTAATTAAAGTATAAATGCAGAAAATACAACAAACAATCCAGCGATATAAATAAATCTTCCTATCTAATTAGATAATTAAAAAGATTCGACGGTTGTTCGGCTCGACTATTATCAAAGTTTAATTATATACACGGTGGACTGTCATCGTACAAATATTTATAGACAAAATTTTTATACTTTTCATCTGTTCCAGACAGTTCTAAATGGATCCAGATGTATGTCTTCTTCTTTTTCTTTAGGGACCTGTACATATCCTCAGTACAGGTCCGACGTAATATTGCTCCCTCTTTTCTAGTTATTCGTCCCGAACAATCTGACTGCTGGGGTCTGGTTGAAGCCAACAGGGTGGATCCGGCCCAAAACGGATCATCTTGGACTTGCTCCCCTCTTACAATTGGATACGGTTGACTAGGTCCTTGATTTTCTTGAGCCTTCCCAGTTTCGTTGCACAAACCTTTTCTGCGCTTGGGATTGAAGAATCATACGGGGTCACCTGTCGAGTCTAGCCTTCACCTTATCGTTGCAGAGCTTCAAACGTTCACGAGCAAAATTTTGGACCTTTTCCAATTTTTCTTTCAATATTTCTATGTACATAGGAAGTGTACGTTCTTCTGTTTCTTCACCAGGAAAGAAGATCATGGGGAAGCTTCACTTCTCTGCCAGTGACAAGCATAGATGGACTATAACCGGTTAATTCGTGATCAGAACTTCTATAGGCTAGCAGAAGTAGAGGAACTAAAGTGTCCCAGTGTTTTTGGTTTTCAAAGACGAACATTGAAAGATATTGGCAAATAGTTCCATGATGTCTTTCTACCATTCCATCGGACTGTGGGTGAAGAGGCGTAGTGCGTGTTTTGGACCCTTTCCAATTTTTCTTTCAATATTTCTTTGTACATAGGAAGTGTACGTTCTTCTGTTTCTTCACCACGAAAGAAGATCATGGGGAAGCTTCACTTCTCTGCCAGTGACAAGCATAGATGGACTATAACCGGTTAATACGTGTTCAGAACTTCTATAGGCTAGCAGAAATAGAGGAACTAAAATGTCCCAGTCTTTTTGGTTTTTAGAGAAGAAAATTGAAAGATATTGGCAAATAGTTTCATGATGTCTTTCTACCATTCCATCGGACTGTGGGTGAAGAGGCGTAGTGCGTGTTTTGGACCCTTTCCAATTTTTCTTTCAATATTTCTATGTACATAGGAAGTGTACGTTCTTCTGTTTTTTCACCAGGAAAGAAGATCATGGGGAAGCTTCACTTATCTGCCAGTGACAAGCATAGATGGACTATAACCGGTTAATTCGTGTTCAGAACTTCTATAGGCTAGCAGAAGTAGAGGAACTAAAGTGTCCCAGTCTTTTTGGATTTTAGAGAAGAAAATTGAAAGATATTGGCAAATAGTTCCATGATGTCTTTCTACCATTCCATCGGACTGTGGGTGAAGAGGCGTAGTGCGTGTTTTGGACCCTTTCCAATTTTTTTTTCAAGATTTCTATGTACATAGGAAGTGTACGTTTTTCTGTTTCTTCACCAGGAAAGAAGATCATGGGGAAGCTTCACTTATCTGCCAGTGACAAGCATAGATGGACTATAACCGGTTAATACGTGTTCAGAACTTCTATAGGCTAGCAGAAATAGAGGAACTAAAATGTCCCAGTCTTTTTGGTTTTTAGAGAAGAAAATTGAAAGATATTGGCAAATAGTTCCATGATGTCTTTCTACCATTCCATCGGACTGTGGGTGAAGAGGCGTAGTGCGTGTTTTGGACCCTTTCCAATTTTTTTTTCAAGATTTCTATGTACATAGGAAGTGTACGTTTTTCTGTTTCTTCACCAGGAAAGAAGATCATGGGGAAGCTTCACTTATCTGCCAGTGACAAGCATAGATGGACTATAACCGGTTAATACGTGTTCAGAACTTCTATAGGCTAGCAGAAATAGAGGAACTAAAATGTCCCAGTCTTTTTGGTTTTTAGAGAAGAAAATTGAAAGATATTGGCAAATAGTTCCATGATGTCTTTCTACCATTCCATCGGACTGTGGGTGAAGAGGCGTAGTGCGTGTTTTCTTAATATCTAATGTCTTCATCGACTCCTACCATGCAATTCTAGAGGGACTCCATGTCTCGCAATAACGTTGGTTACAAAAGGAATTAGGAAGAGGTGCTATTTCGGGCCATTTGGAAAAATAATGCAATACAACCATCATCTATTTCTATCCTCTTTCTGTCAAAGGAAGTGGGCCGAGAATTTAAATAGCAAGTCTTTCAAAAGGCTCTCCGGAAAGATACTGTGCCATTTTTTCTGGGCTTCTTGTTTTAGGACCTTTTCTTACTTTACTTCAAACCTAGCTCAATTTTTATACTTTTCCCCTATTCCAGACAGTTTTCGACTTTTCGATGACAGTTCTAGATGATTCCAGATGTATGTCTTCTTCTTTTTAGGGTCCTTTACATATCCTCAGTACAGGTTCGATTTAACCTAACCTAATCCAAACATTGATCGAAAAACAAAATAAACATTTGGATAAAAGGATGTAAAACTAGTCCACTCTGTATACCGACGGATCAATGGTATATCAATGCAGTTAATCCTACAACACGGCATTGTTAAAATACCGTCTACTGACATAATGAGCCACTCTTTGTATATATTTTATAGTCTTTCGCCATTTTTAGTCTTGTTCTGGATTCGAACAACGTAACCACCTAATTAAGGGGATACAAAAGCTCCTCTCTCTATATATAATACAAGGTAATTCTTAACTATTTATAGAAAGGTTTAATTATTAATTAAAACTTGAACGAAGTATGGTTAATTAATTATCAACTCGGTCAATTATTTATTGATTAACAAATAACCAAAAAAAAATTATGAGCGCGCGCAATGATTCGAATCGAAACCGTTCGTTTGGTTTCCGTGAAAAAAAAAATAGCAAATTTATTTTTGTTTCTACGTCCTACTTCCTAGTGCAGTTAACATCTACCATTAGATCCACTTAGAGTTTATAGAATAATAATAGTTTAGAAAAACCCTACGAAATAAAGGAGTACATTTTTTAATTCAAAATATTTTTTTTGTCACGATTTGATTTCTTTTCACAGAAATAATAACCCAACTTATACTCAATAAGATGCCGAGATTATATAAGGTATATATTTACAGGACCGGACTTATAATTTTTTTTCTTTAACGGTGCAATTGATAGCTGTTTTGGCTAAATTTGAACGAATATGACTTTTTTGGTAGGTGAACTATCTAGAATACCACAAAATTTTAAAAATTTCTTGGATTTGCGTAATATTTTTATTTAAATAAATAAATTTTTATAATAACAAAAAGGGAATTTAAAAAACATTCTTTTGCTATTGAAACTGCCACAAAAATATACGAAAAAGTTTATGGAGTTATTACTCAATGTTCAAAAGCACGTTGTTAATTAAAAAAAGTACTCTAATGAAATCATTATAGTACTAAGTCCAATGAAGTATGTCATTTTGACACTAAAAATGAGATATATAATGTGTGTGTGTGGAAAAAAAATGGCTCTTAATTAGGTCCATTAGCCACAGAATTTTGTAATAATCTCACCTGAATATCAATTTTTAGCTCTGATGAAATTTAAGAGTATGTTAAAAGAGGACCGGCTATCTCTGCTCAGAATATGAGTGATATTTAAAGGTAGGAAGAAGTTTTGTTCACAGACTGATTGAACTAAACTGTTTGAAATATATAATAATGTCATTATGACATGTCGGAATATAAACAACGTTTTTTTCCTCCCTATATTGTAAACAACGCATTTTGACACTGTTTTGAAGGTCGTAAGTAACAATTACCAAAAAGGTATCGTTCTAAAAAAGATCGATTTTTAAATCGATTCGAATCGTAACTTGATGAATCGATACATAAAAAAATCGAGGTCTAAAAGATCGATTTTGAAAAAATCGATTTTTTTCAAGTTTGTATTTTTTACAATGTAAATATAAATCGATCTTTTTTATTGAAAAACAACAAGAAAGGTACCCCTAAATAAACAATCTCTTATCAGTAAAATTGGGGATTTTTTTTAAGTTCAGGGAATTCGATAATAATAACAATTATTTTTTTATTACCATATTATTATCACAAAGTATCGGATTAGGAATGTGTGAGATTAATGGAAAAGAATCATCGATAAAATAAAAATCGATTTTTTTTTATTCAAAATTGATGGGTTTGTCGAAAAAATCGATTTTAATGAAAAATTAATCGATTTCTGAGAAAAGATCGTTGATTTTTTTTGGATTGTTTTAAAAATGGACATGCTTTTCGTATATATTCCGATAATAAACCTAAGAGATTTATTCGTTGACGATATTTATCGGATTCAAAAAAATTATATGAAAATTGTCAAAAATTTTGAAATATGGTCAATAATTATCAATTATTATCAGAAACTGTTGAAAATTGTCAATAATTGTTAAAATTCTGAAAAATGGCCAAAAATTTTCAAAAACGGTCAAATAATTTGGAAAAATGGTCAATAATTGTTGAAAAACTGTCAAAATTGGTCAATAATTGTTGAAAAATGGTCAATAATTTTTAAAAAATGATCAATAATTGTTGAAAAATTTGGAAGAATGGTCAGTAATTATTGCAAAACTGCCAAAATTGCTCAATTATTGTAGAAAATGGTCAATAATTATTGAAAAACTGTCAAAATTGGTCAATAATTGTAAAAAATGGTCAATAATTAAAAAAAATGATCAAAAATTGTTAAACAATTTGGAAAAATGGTCAATAATTGTTGCAAAACTGTCAAAATTGGCCAATAATTGTTAAAAAAATGGTCAATAATTTTTAAAAAATGATCAGTAATTGTTGCAAAACTGTCAAAATTGGTCAATAATTTTTAAAAAAATGATCAGTAGTTGTTGAAAAACTGTCAAAATTGGTCAAAAACTGTTAAAAATAGACAATTTTTGTCAAAAACTGTCAATAATGGTTGAAAAATGGTCAATAATTATTAATTATTGTCAAAAACTGCTGAAAATTGTCAATAATTGTCAAAAATTTTGAAAAGTGGTCGATAATTATCGAAAATTTTTAAAAAAATTTGAAACATGGTTATTAATTGTCAATTATTGCCAAAAACTGTTGAAAATTGTCAATAATTGTTAAAATTTTGAAAAATTGTCAATAATTGTTGCAAAATCGTCAAAATTGGACAATCATTTTTTAAAAAATGGTCAATAATTGTTGAAAAACTGTCAATAATTGTAAAAAATGGTCAATAATTGTTGAAAAACTGTCAAAATTCGCCAATAATTTGAAAAAATGGTCAATAATTTCAAAAAAATTGTCAAAAAGTTTTGAAAAATGATCAATAATTGTTGAAAAACTGTCAAAATTGGTCAATAATTTTTGAAAAATGATCAGTAATTGTTGAAAAACTGTCAAAATTGGTCAATAATGGTCAAAAACTGTTAAAAATGGACAATGTTTGTCAAAAACTGTCAATTATTGTTAAAAAATGGTCAATGATTGTCAAAAACTGCTGGAAATTATCAATAATTGTCAAAAGTGTCAAATTGTCAAAATTTTGAAAAGTGGTCGATAATTATCGACAATTTAAAAAAAATTGAAAAATGGTCAATAATTGTTGCAAAATCGTCAAAATTGGTCAATCATTTTTTAAAAAATGGTCAATAATTGTTGAAAAACTGTCAATAATTGTAAAAAATGGTCAATAATTGTTGAAAAACTGTCAAAATTGGCCAATAATTAAAAAAATGGTCAATAATTTCAAAAAAAATTGTCAAAAAGTTTTGTAAAAATGGTCAATAATTGTTGAAAAACTGTCAAAATTGGACAATAATTGTTAAAAAATGGTCAATAATTTCTCAAAAATGATCAGTAATTGTTGAAAAACTGTCAAAATTGTAAAAAATGGTCAATAATTGTTGAAAAACTGTCAAAATTGGCCAATAATTTAAAAAAATGGTCAATAATTTCAAAAAAATTGTCAAAAAGTTTTGAAAAATGGTCAATAATTGTTGAAAAACTGTCAAAATTGGTCAATAATTGTTAAAAAATGGTCAATAATTTCTCAAAAATGATCAGTAATTGTTGAAAAACTGTCAAAATTGGTCAATAATTTTTAAAAAATGATCAGTAATTGTTGAAAAACTGTCAAAATTGGTCAATAATGGTCAAAAACTGTTAAAAATGGACAAATTTTGTCAAAAACTGTCAATTATTGTGAAAAAATGGTCAATAATTGTCAAAAACTGCTGGAAATTGTCAATAATTGTCAAAAATTTTGAAAAGTGGTCGATAATTATCGAACATTTTAAAAAAAATTTGAAAAATGGTCATTAATTGTCAATTATTGTCAAAAACTGGTGAAAATTCTCAATAATTGTTAAAATTTTGAAAAATGGTCAGTAATTGTTGCAAAACTGTCAAAATTGGTCAACAATTTTCTTAAAAATGATCAGTAATTGTTGAAAAACCGTCAAAATTGGTCAGTAATTGTAAAAAATGGTCAATAATTTTTAAGAAATGGTCAAAAATTGTTGAAAAATTGTAAAAATTGGCCAAAAATTGTAAAACATGGTCAATAATTTCAAAAAACTGGTCAAAAATTGTCAAAAAGTTTGGAAAAATGGTCAATTATTGTTGAAAAACTGTCAAAATTGGTCAGTAATTGTTAAAAACTGTCAAATTTGGTCAATAATGGTCAAAAACTGTTAAAAATGGACATTTTTTTCAAAAACTGTCAATAATTGTTAAAAAATAGTCAATAATTTTGAGAAATGGTCAATAATCGTCAAAAGGTGTCAAAATTTTGAAAAATAGTCAATAAATAATACGAGAGCCGTTTCAGAAAATCCACTCCTCAAACACACCTAATTTATACAAAATCGATTAATATTACTCGAAAAATCGATAATTAAAAATCGATTATAACAAAATAATAATCTATTTATATAAAAATCGTTTAATTTCTTAAACATCCCTACTTATAGAGTTCCCTATAAGCTTTTTTGAAAAAAAAAATCAACAGTGTCTGTCGAGTCTACTGGGATCCGAGCAGTTCCGCTCTCATCACTACTTGCGATGTTGCCGGGGCAATTGAAAAAAAAACCGCTCTACCAAAAACACAAAAAAAAATCGAAAGTCGATTTTCAATCGATTCAATACAACATATCGATTTAAAAAAATCGATTTATTCGGTCCGAGGAATCGATTATTCGATTAATCAATTTCAGATCGCCATCCCTAAGGGAGTGTTCAGTTGTAACCTTACAGGGCGCTAGAGTGACTACTCGAGACAGATGCCGGCGTGAGACACTTCTCAAGGGTGGTTCTACTCCATGTTAGTGCTGCACTAGGTATGTCAGAGGTTGTCAGACTATAAGAAGCTTTAGGGCGCCACTACCTTTTAGACGTCGACGAAAGAACAAAATGAATTTAAGACAAAAAGAAAACCAAGGTGAAAAAGGTAGAAACACCTTGTAGAAATTAATTAAGATATTTATTTATTTAAAAAAGTTAAAAACTTACGTTAACTCGGACTCGATCTCCTACAGCTCTTGATGAGAAATTAACAAAAAATTAATAAATTGAAACATTAATTTTATTTCTGCCAGGAGTTGGACAAAATGGTCGGCATGTAGCCTGGACTTTTTATGGTACTTATCTTAAGTAAATAGCTTCTCCGGGAAGAGAAGTGGACCTGGAGATATCTTGAAGGTGCCTTTGAGGGTGACTTAATAATCTAGCAGTTAATGGTATCCTAGTAGCTAATGGTATTCTAGTTCCCTACGGTATACTTTGTTGTTAACGGTAACTTAACTGCTGGGCTTACCACAGCAATTTAGATAAGAACGATAAAAATGGAGGTTTTTCCTCGAAGAGAAAAGTGGTGGGGTTAAATCGCGCGCATGCGTCAATGGAAGTGTTTTGGGACGTTCTGAAGAGGAGTGACACGTTCTGAGACGTTTTGAAGTGTTTTGGGACGTTCTGAAGTGGAGTGACACGTTTTGAGACAATTTTGCCAGAATGATGAATGAGACAGTTTTTGCAGAATGAACCTTAGCTTTTTTCGCGATTTCCTTATGGAGATTCCCATGTTAGCGCCTCCGCCATGGTCCAGATCTCACATAGCCTATTTACTGTTACTGGTATTTCTCTCAATTTTTGATAATAAACTATCAGCTTGAAGTTGTTCATAGAATAACAATGCTTATGTCACTATAAAAACCGGTCAAAGCAATCCATAATTTCAATTAAATTAATAAAAATCCAAGAAAAAATTCTGCAGGGAGGAGAAAAAATCTTATATACTTCACGGGATGTGAGTATATTTACTAGTCGAGACTTACATCCCTTATAGTATAAATAACTATAGATGCAGGATGTGATTTATAAGGACCTTAAAAAAATACGTCGAAAGTAACATCCCCTTATAATTTAACTTTTGTCTTTGCAACTGTGATAAAACCGAAAAGGAGAAAATAAGTTCTATCGAGAACCCAATATTTATCTTCTGCAAATGTTCACCGTCGGCTTCAAATTTAATTACATTCGTAATGAAACGCTATCTCACATTCTGATCTAGCAGTAATGAAATATTTTGCATCTAAACAAAATGAATAATTATTCTCATTGAAATTAAATTACTTTTCTGTTATTTTAATTGCTAGGAAAAGTGAATGTTTAGTTTAGACCCTACTTAAAACTCATTAACATTTTAATATATTGAAACAAATATTTTATGAGTGTAATTACTTAAACCCCTCAATTTGCATTAAGTTCGTTATTTCAGTTATTTAAAACTCAAAAAAACACTGTTAAAGCTTTTTTCTACAACTGCTATGAAAAGTGACGTATTTCTCTTAGCTTACTTAATTTCAAAACCAAATATTGCTCATACTGTGAGAAATAATATTTCTCACGGCACTTTGCCCACACCACATATATTTATATGGAGAATCAAATAAAATCGACAAAAACTTGGTAGGCTACTGTCATCTTCAAATATCTACTTAGTTGTCACAAAACTGTCAGATTATATTCGAAAATATGTCAAAAATGGTCAATAATTGCTAAAATTTTGAAATATGGTCAAAAATTGTCAAAAATTTGGAAAAATGGTTAATAATTGTCAAAAATTGTCAAAACTGTCAAAATTTTGAAAAAATGGTCAATAATTATAAAAGACTGTCAAAAATGGTCGATAATTGTTAAAAATTGTCAAAGATTTGGAAAAATTGTCAATAATTGTCAGAATCTGCCAAAAATTGTCAAATATTTTAAAAAATGGTCAAAAATAGTCAAAAATAGTCAATAATTGTTAAAATTTTGAATGATGATCAAAAACTGTCAAAATTTTTGAAAGTTGTCAAAAATGGTCAATAATTGTCAGAAACTGTCAAAAACGGTCAATAATTGTTAAAATTTTGAAAAATGGTCGAAAATTGTTAAAATTTTGAAAAAATTGCCAATAATTATAAAAAAATGTCAAAAATGGTCAATAATTGTTGAAAATTGTCAAAATTTTTGAAAAGTTGTCAAAAATGGTCAATAATTGTCAGAACCTGTCAAAAATGTTCAAAAATTGGCAAAAATGGTCAATGATTGTTAAAATTTGGAAAATGGTCTAAAATGGTCAAAATTTTTGAAAAATTGTCAAAATTGATCAACATTTTTGAAAAATTGTCAAAATTGATCAACATTTTTGAAAAATTGTCAAAATTGATCAACATTTTTGAAAAATTGTCAAAATTGATGAATAATTGTCAAAAATGGTCAATAATTGTCAGAACCTGTCAAAAATGTTCAAAAATTGTCAAAAATGGTCAGCAATTGTTAAAATTTGGAAAAATGGTCTAAAATGGTCCAAATTTTTGAAAAATTGTCAAAAATGATCAATAATTGTCAAAATTGGTCAATAATTGTTAAAATTTGAAAAAAATAGTCAAAAATTGTCAAAATTTTGGAAAAATGGTCAATAATTATAAAAAACTGTCAAAAATGGTCAATAATTGTAAAAAATTGTCAAAATTTTTGAAAAATGGTCAAAGTTCTTAAAAATTGTCAAAAATGGTCAATAATTGTCAGAACCTGTCAAAAATGGTCAATAATTGTTAAAATTTGGAAAAATGGTCTATAATTGTCAAAAATGGTCAATAATTGTTAAAATTTAAAAAAATAGTCAAAAATTGTCAAAATTTTGGAAAAATGGTCAATAATTATAAAAAACTGTCAAAAATGGTCAATAATTGTAAAAAATTGTCAAAGTTCTTAAAAATTGTCAAAAATGGTCAATAATTGTTAAAATTTGGAAAAATGGTCTATAATTGTCAAAAATGGTCAATAATTGTTAGAATTTAAAAAAATAGTCAAAAATTGTCAAAATTTTGGAAAAATAGTCAATAATTATGAAAAACTCTCAAAAATTTTGAAAAATGGTCATTCTATTGTGCATAAGAAGCAAGCTTCTATCGGCGGTCCGACAGCCGCTCACCTTTTCTTTTTGTTTTACTAACCATAAAAATAAATATTGAGTTACTTTACTTGTATTCTTTAAATTTGTTCAGTTGTAGAAAAAGTATAGTGTGCAACATGTGGGGAAAGTACTTTTCTCACTCGTGTGTTTGCGGCACTCGCCACAAACTTCCACACTCGTGAGAAAAGTTGAACTTTCCCCACTTGTTGCACAATAAACTATTTCTTTTATAAATAAATTATTTTCCACCATTTTATATTTTCTTCCACATTTTTTTACAACAACACAACTTGTTCGACTTAATATCCCTTATTCGTGCTTTACTTCACACGAAATGTCTCATATTTGTTACGATCTATAAGATTTTGCTTCACTTGCAGAGTTACACGTCCAAATACGGTACGAACACGTACTATTTTAACATTCCCATCTCCATCCTCATCTGCAAACATGTCTAAATAAAAAGTCCAACTAAATACTTCTCTCTTTTAATGATGCTTCACGATTTTTTTTAAATAAATAAAAGTTACTTGTTAGGTTTTTTATTTTTATAAATGAAAATAATCGTAGACAAAATTTAGTACACAACTTGAGTTGTAAGCTTGTAAAATTACTGCGTTGGCTTGTAATAACATTTCCATGCTCAAGAAGTGTGCTCTATTCATAACTTGGTCCTTTCTTAGTTCGTCGCATGCGTCCTCAATCCTCCTCAATCCTCTCTAGTATGTTCCCTTCATAAACTTTTGACTTTAAATAACCTCAAACATGGCTTGAAGGGCTCCGGCTAGAGACTCCTCTCAAGAGTGATTCGACCCCAAGTTTATGTCGCACAAAGATAACAGAAAGGTTGTAAAAATTGAGGGCGCCACTACCTTTTTGACGTCGATAAAAAGTACTAACAAACTAAGGCAGAAAAGGTAGAAACGCCTTGTAGAATTTAAATAAAAGTTAACCAGAAATCAAATAAAAAATTTACTTAAAAAACAGAAAATTTTACCCCCCTCAACTTTTATAGTTGAGGATTTAGAAAAAGATAAAAAAATAGATTTTAAAACAAATTTATATTTATTCTTCTGCCACAGGAAATGGAACAAATGTGAAGACTTGTACTTTTATAGGTACTTACCTTATGAAGTGGTTGTTTCCGGAGAAGGTAGGTAGATCTTGCCTCTACGAAGTCTTGAGAAGATGGAGACTAGATCTCGAAGAAGATAGGTGGATAGAGATGTCTTGATTAGAACGGTATCCTAGCAGCTGTATCCTGGTCTAGGTGCTGTGCTTACCACAGCAAAATTAATTAGTTAGGAAAGGTATAAAAGCGATAAAAAAATGGAGGTCTTTCCTCGAAGAGAGTCGATAGCGGAAAGGGCTGTCCCTCGTGGCGTTAAAAAAATGGAAGCGACTGTTGGTAAACGTCGTAGGAGAATTTGAGATCACAGAACTATAATTGGAAGTGGCTAATGTGGCGGCGAGCGGTAATTAAAAGGATTTATTCTATAAAATCGATAGACATGTTACAACTGGATTAAAATAGGAAATCCTTGCAGACCAGTTGTGAGGTCCTCCTCTGTCTATCCAAAACTCTTTCACTATCTTGTTGAAAGTAGGCACATGCCTCCAACATCAACTCCTTCATCTTCTATTGCAATATGGGTGAAATATTTCGCAGGAACTCCAGATAAACTTTACCCGTTAGTAGATGGTTCCATTCAAACCAAGTATGAATAAGCCTGGAACCCACAGTTGGGTGACGATGCTGTTCTTGCCTGGTTTTTCTCAAAAACTCAGTCCTCTAATAAATGCTTCTTATTTTATCAGATTCCCGTGCAGGTCTCTTTGGCACTAGTTGTACGCTATACTTTTTCTACGACTACTTACAACTATTTTTCATAAACAAATTAAATTGTTGTCGGAGTTCTGGTGTAGGTTTTTTTTAAAGTATATTTGAAATCCAGCTGGTATAGATACGACTATATCAATTTGGGACAGTAAACGACACTAAACGAGAAAAATCCTCTTTGTTTGAAAACTCGAGTAACATGGAATCGAGCTGAAAACGGAGCGGAAGAGCGAGAGAGTAACGAAGCTCGACGAGCAAAGTACATAATCTGGGACCAAAGCCTATCGATGCGGCTGTTAAACGTAATTCTGCGGGTTTCATGAGCAATTAATACTTGCAGAATTAAATTTATAACATAAAACAATACTTTAAACGCATTTGAATATCAGAGACGCGGAGCGGTGGATTTTATGGCGGCTTTTCTGGAAACTCCGGAGAAAGTTGCGGAATCGCCGTCGGCGGTATAGCTACTCGACAATGTTAATAGACGGAAATGGGGCTATTTACGTTTATTCCAAATTAATTTCAAAATTTGTAAGGACTTAAAAGACGGCAATGAAAGTGCAGTCTTTGTTGATGTTTATTGTCGGCATTACCGATTTGAATTGCTAAATTTTGCCGGGTGGGATAATATCGGATTTAAACACTATTTCTTTGATTAAAGTTATTTTTGTATGAAGGCCTCGCATGTGTATGCCAAAAGCGATTAAAAAATTTCTGGTTTTCCAACAAAGAAATGCTTGAAATTAGATAGATATGACACACACTAAATTTTATGAATCTACCGTTCTTTATAACAGTCAGAGGCTTAGAGACTTTTTGTGCTCTTGGTTATACCGTTTATGTGAAGAGACCAGTAGCCCTTATCAGGCTCAACAGCCTTTTCACTAGGTGCTTCTGGGAGAAATCCTCCCTTGGATACTCTAGTCCTGCCTTTTCATTGCCTTTTTTTTTCGGAAGTGGGGTATCTTCAACAAGACTAACGGCTGGATAATCCAACCAGTGTGGGTTTCCAGCCCAACCGGTACGGCACCAGGAGCATATGTCGGAAGATATGCACCCCTTGTCGCCCCGGAAAAGCCAGCATCACCACTAAACCCCACTCCCCTCACCTCGAGCTCTGGAACCACCCTATTGGGCCTAATTTAGCGCTCAAATGGGTCTTCTTCCATGTCCTTCTCACGTATTCTTTCTTCTTATATCCACTAATAAATAAATAATTTTGAAAGAAATAATGCTAGATGTATAAATAAAGAGTATTAAATAGGCTAAAAGATTGTAAAAATAAATAAATATGTATGTAAATATCTATAGATAAAATGAATAAAATAAATAAATAGGTAAAGTAAATAAATAAATATATGTATTTATATGTATATTTCCTTGTTGGGTCTTCTATTTGTTTCTTCTTCCTAGTTACTTATTTCCCCCTCCCTTCTTTCTCTGTCCTGCGCAGCTCTTTCCTCTATCTTCTTGTTGTTCATAACTGTCCGAATATATCTCCTCACTGTCTCCCATATTTCAGCTGTCTCCAACATACATCCTACCATATTTCCCAACAGGGTATGCTGGACATCTATCTCCACAATACATGCACTGCTCATCGCTAGCTTTGCCCTAAAAGACCCGTGCCCGGATAAGACCTGCGTTGTGAAGTACCCGATGTTTGCACTTCATCCAACCTTCCAAATCCAGTATAATTTTTCGTTTCCACTCTCCCTTAGGGCTCCCTTCACCCAACCTTTCCATCCATAGTGCCTGTATTTCCCTCGCTATCAAGGTTTTATTTTCCACATTTGTGTCCTCTCCTCGACCAACCAGTCGATTGGTGGTACACCCGTTATAATCTGAATTACGTCGTTTGATATAGTTCTATACGAGGTTCTATACCCCGACGCAATTCTCAACAACAAAACCCTTTGTACCCGCATCATATCATTTTTATCCACATTGCCCCCTCGCCATATCGGAGCACCATTCAGCAATATGGACTTAACTACTCCCCACAAGATCCTTCTCTTTGCATCCCTTGGTCCTCCAATATTTGGGAGTATCCTGCACAACGCCGCCGCTCTAGCTCCTGCCGTCTTCACTACCTCCCGAATATGGGGGCCAAAAGACATACCTCTGTTAAGCCAGATGCCAAGATATTTGCACGCCTTACTAGGTTCTATGCCATACCTCCCCATTTCAAAATATGTGTCCCTCCCTCTGGGCCCATACAGAACCAATGCCGATGTTTTTTCTGGTGCTAACTCCATTCCTTTTTCCCTCAACCATTTTCTAATCTCCCTCATTTACCCTAATCTCCGGATGAACCCTGTTTGTAGCCGTTGCTACTATCGCTACATCGTCGGCGAAGCCAACAACTTCCACTCCCTCCGGTAGTTCCAATCTCATCAGAGGACCATAAAAGATATTCCCAGCACCGAACCATGCGGAATACCCGCCGTGACCTCGTAATGTTCCACCCCCCACTCATCATTATCCTTCTCCCTTGAAAATATCGTGTTAATACCCGTAGAAGATATCGAGGTATTCTTCTTTTTCTCACCTCGTTCAAGATGTGCGTAATCGGTACGGTATTGAACGCATTCTTAACATCTACGGTGACCATCACGCACCATCTCTCCCTTTCCATTCCTAACCTTGTAGCATTTGCTCTCCTCATTATCTTTTCCACCGTCGACTTACCCACCCTAAAGCCAAATTGGTTTTCAGCCAGATCGCCACTATTTCTCACAGCTTCCTCCAGTCTCCCTCTAATCAGGTGCTCATATAGTTTCGTGAGACACAACGGCCTATATGATGAAATTTCCCCTTCCGGTCTTCCTGATTTCGGAATCAAAACTAGCCTAGCCAGTTTCCAGCCCAGTGGAAACTCGCCTCTTATAAACAAGTTGTTCGTCATATCCTCATATCTTCCTAAGTGATCTTCAGCTAGATCTTTCACACATTCAGAAGGTATCTCATCCGGTCCTGGCGCTATCCCCGATTTGAGCCTTGAACAAGCATCCTTGATCTCCTCCATAGTAAAAACTGGGATTTCCTCCCCTTCCTCTTCCCCATTATCTATACCCGCATTTCTTTGCTTACAATACCCTTGTGCCCCGGGACCCACTCTATTGTGCTTTGCCAGGGTAAAAAGTTTTTGTAGGCAGTCCCAGACCAGTATAGATCTGATCTGGGGACTTGCTAAAGATTTCAGAGCTGCCTGACTATCTGAGAATATGAGGATCTTTTGGCAGCTGCACGTTGAAGAGGCTTGGCTGTTTTAGTCTATGAAGCTTGTAACTTACCCGGTAGCTATAAGTAAAAAAGATAATAATTCTAGTGTTACTTACTGTATGCCTTCGACTAAGCTCTAGGTAAAACAATGGGCCGTGAATTTTCGCCTAAATGTTGTATAACACTTAGATAATAAAAATTTGTCTGGCATATAAATTGTTTGAGCGCCACGTCATTTGTAAAATGAAATAATATAATTTACCCTGATCAAATGACGAAAAACAGAGTATATGGTTTTTTATAGGTACTTATATGATCATTAAATAAAAATCGGGAAAGTAACTTAACAATCTAATGAAGAATATCCTACTTAAAGTCGACTTTGGTCCCTACTATTTTACAAATATGGCCCTTGGCCGTCGTACATTAAATATACAAATTAATAAGGTTCCTAGGGAAATTAGTTCAATGCTAAAGGTTCTACAACAATATGATGAATAAAAGAAATATGGCCCTTGGCCGTCGTACATTAAGTGTACAAATTAATAAGATTTCGAGGGAAATTAGTTCAATGCTAAAGGTTCTACCATGGTATGATTAATAAAATATTAGAAATATATATCGGCTTATGCATCTATAAATGGTTTTCGTATTCTCCAATGGAGAAGAGAAACGAATTTTATGTCAATAAAGTACTGGACATAATATGATCCATACTTGTAAAAGCAAGTATAACGTAGTGTCGGAAGTAGAGAATCGAACTGAATTGATTTTCAAATCAAGTTGCTAGTTGAATCAGGTTGATTGTAGAATGTAGAAGGTAAAATGTAGAACGTAGAATGGAGAACGTAGAGTGTAGAAGGTAGAATGGAGAGTTGTTGCAATCTAAAAAGACACAGGAATTTTTAGAAGCTTCTACAAGCAACAAGTGCTGTCGGCGAAAGCAATTAATTTAGAATGACAGAGTCATCCCACAACATTTCAAAGATATATACACGACAATCAGTAGTAATGTATGAAAAGGTATTGACTTACTTAGAATTTCCTTCGACACAACTCACATTATAATTGTCTTTCTTTTTAGACAATCAAGAGAACGCCGGTCAGGCTTGTCTCCAAAATGGTATCTAATTACCAACCAACTTTCCTGCGCACATCATTTCTGACAATTATCGGATGTTTTAAATCTTTAACAGTGCCCTCTCACAAAAGATATGAGAACATAAGTAAGGAATCTAACGTGTGTCGACATTACAGTTAAATGTAGTTAAATGCGTTCCTAGGCATTGCCGTTAGATGGCTCGAGAGGTACTAAAATAGGTAATATATAAGCAAAACGAATTATTTTGAGCAGAGAAACAGGATCTCCTGTTACAAGCTTCCTTTTTCTAGTGAAGGGAATGATTGTAGTTTTTGAAGGGTTCACCCTTAGGCATTCCCTCCTACACCATATCTCCACCATTTCCAGAGCTTGTTGCTTCAGCTCCGATATATCTCGGAGGGGGGTGGGTGGACTGAAGAAATTATAAGAACAATCACCTCCTGAATTGTTTTTCATGAATTTAGAAATACCCTGTATATATATATCGTATCTTTTGAAATGAAACGTCGGTAATGTTTCTACATCAAAGAACCGTTTATCAAAAAATACAAAACCTTGATTTTAATTATTTCCGACACAAAACATTGTATTTTCACGGTTGACTAATGAAATTATCGCATACTAACGAAACTATTAATTGACAATCAACCAAGCACGTTAATGAAAAATGTAAGGAAATTTTAACGCGTATTTAATAAATTGGTTAACTGCTTTGACCAGATTGTTCGAAAGCTCACAGCCAGTCAGCGTTTTAAAATTTGTTAATTATTTTTCGACTTGTGTAGTCCAGGAAATGAATTTAATTACACCGACCTTAAACAACGTTTTATCTATACCCTCTTTTTTTGATAAAACTTTAAGGTCGCTCGGCTAATTGAATTATTTTTCGTTTTACAAATTGGCACTGTATATTTTTGTTCTGAACATTATATTTATTTTGTATCAAAATTAAGTTTTTTTCTCTTTTTATTTCAGTTGAACCGTTGTAGCCGGGCGATACAGGGACGTGCAATATTTTTTCGAAAAAAGAAGCATTCCCTTGACTTTCCATTCTTTGGTTAAGACACCCTCCCAATCATGCGTTCCGTTTTTTTCGGAAAGAATTTTTCGAAAATTGAGCTCAAAGTGTGCTGGATGTGAAAATTAAGAAGACGAAAGACGATTTATATGAATATACCGTCTGGGTAAATATTAAGAAAAACAGAACAACTTTTATATTAATTTGTTTTAATATTAATTAACGATAACAAATACTTTATTTCCGGTGAACAATTGATGTCAAAAAAATTTGGTGATAAGTACCTTTAGAAAAAATAAGATTCTGCGGTAACTGGACCTGAATAAATGTAATAAAAATACTCAAAAATCAGAATATAACAAAAATAATCTAAATTGAAAAAAATATATCAAGTTTAACAAGTGACCATATTTTAACTCCTTGTCAAAAGTTTAAAAGTTAAAATGAAAAAAACAGGCATTCAATTTTTGCTAATATCTCGAAAATTATAAATATTTTAGAAATTTAAAAAAAGTTTCTTGTAGAGAAGGAAATTTCTAATAAAAAAGTTAAAAGTACCAGGATAAAGTAAATTTTTTATAATATTAAATATCAATTTAAAAATTAAAAAAAAAATGCAGTCATCTGAATACTTTAAAGAATAAAGTCCCATTGGAAGAAATTTTTTATTGATTTTTCAAGAAGTTCTACAATTGTTAAGTAACAAATTTTTTTCCGACCACTATTTTCACAAATAGCGATATAAAAGTTTAAATAATGAACCTACACCTTTTTTTGCTTCTCAGAGTCCATTAACAGTAGCACTTGATAAAAGTTTTCAATTCCTGTATTAAAATATTTTAAAATTAACAAAAAATTAAACATCCAAAAATACGCGTCCTTATATATCACTTATGAGTCTACGTATATAATTTTGGACTAAAAATGGCGTATTGCAATAAAAATTGTTGATATATGTACAGGATGGGCAAATAAAAACGATCGTAAGCCTGGCTTTGGAGACTACTACAATTCGATCCTAAAATATGCCATTTTTATTTGTCCACCCGGTACAATTGTAACGAAACTATCGAAATAAATGTGTTCTGGTTTTCTTAAAATTATATCTAAAGTTGTATAGATTTGTATAAAGTTAGTTGATATTAAGGATTGTATAAAGTAATTGTTCGATGCAAGTTGTGAGTTAAGGAAAGACAAACTTCATTTGGTATGTTGTTGTTATTTTTGTAAATAATAAAGTATTGTTAATTATGAAAAAAAAACTTTTATTCCATCATCTCCCTTCCTTGTATACATATATATATTAAATATTATATAATGGTGGGGTGTAAAATTTTCCTTGAAAAAGCAATACACCATATTCACTTTACTTGATGGAAAATGAAAATTCAAAACGCATTAGGAAAATTGCCGGAGCTTTTATATTAACGTTAATTGTACGGGGAATCCGCTTCCATCTTGGAATCACTGTTGTTGAAATAAATGTACCTGTTCGATTCTCTCTTACTACCAAATGAAAATTAAATATTTATCAAGTTAATTGAATTGATCAGGGACCAGAAAAGAAGAGCATTCCCCAAATTGATGTTTAAATTATATTAGCAATTACTGAATTATTCATCACCTTAATGTTTTCGATACAAGAAGAATGCACAATTACACATTCAAAACGTATCTGTTGAATACAGTGTGTCTCGATTTATTTATCTATACACTCATCTACAAGAAATAAGCATTGTATAAAGATCTTCATACAATGATCTAAGTACTCATGGTGGTAAGTGTAAGCTGTGTTGCCTATGCTGTAGTAACTCCCAAAAAAGTCCATATTGAGCGAAGATTTCTACACGTCTAGAAGACTAGAAGAAATCTTAATTGAATGACTGTTAAAATGATGTCTAGAGGAGATGTCCTCTGGTCGAAATAAAAAGAAAATTAGAAGGATCTGGGTCTTTATATCCTTGAAGAGAATATTTGAAGACGACTGTAAATAATTACCTACATTCTATTTAAAATAACATCCTTTCTGAAAGTCTGGAACTCGACCATTTTACACATATATACGTTCTTTCATCCTACACATGCACCCAAGTGACACTGGATCGAGTCTACTAAGGAAAATAAATGACTCGCTAGACAATACAAAAATCGCACTGGAAACACTCTTAGCTACTCTAAAGGTTCCTTTAACACTGCAATTCCTCAATATCTGTGCCCGACAGTGGCATGTATAGAAAAAGGAGTAGCACCAGTTGTTAGCAACTATGTTATCAGATAGAGTACGACATCTAACCTTGAAGGTGAAGAAATCAGCTTCTTCGCTGGCAGAGGCTGTCCTCAGGGTGGAGTACTACCTCCTTTTCCTTACAGCTGAACGAACTAATCCTAGGTAACAAAGTAGTGCACCATCTTGTCATGGAAGGAGATCAGTTTCAGTTTAAAACTATCTCGGACCAGATGAGATACCAGCCTTAAAGCAAGCCAAAAGAACTCCAAAATTAAAAGCAGAAGCCTTCCTAAACATGGACAGGAAATAGAATCCTTACTGGATACTGCAGGTTGAACTATCATCTGGACAGAATAGGAGTTGCGTTTGTGGGCCCAGGGGATGTTAAAGACTGACTCCTCTACAGATTGTCAACTTCCTTGGGAAGATTGAACTTGAAAAGGTAATCTAATTTGGATTCAGGTACAATAGAGAGTATTGATACAAGAAAAAGTCAGTCACAAACTAAGGTTCAACCTAAAAAGTTTGCTTCCAACAAATGAAAATTGAGTAATCCACTACTTGATTTTATATTTATATCTGTTACAGGAAAATTATATTGTTTTCCCCTGTAATAATAAATATTGAAATAAAAAATTATCATTACTTTTTTTTGTTTGTAAATAACTCAAATGTTGTCCATGTTTCGAATCACGCTTCGCAGTGGGCGTGAAGTTTGATATAGGAAAGCAATATTCAGGGATTACTTTGGATGATGAGAAATGAAAATCCAAAATGCATTAAGGAAATTGGCGGAGCTTTTATATTAATGTTAATTGTGCGGGGAATCCATTTTCATCTGGATAAATTGAAATAAATCTACCAACTTTTTGGAACATTGACGCAATTTTCGAAATTGGCAAATCGTCGCTTGGAAAAAAAATGTGTTTTTCTTTCGAACTAACAAACATTAAAATGATTGATGCTTGAGGTGACGAAGTTTAATTAAATTCCATCGGATTTTTATATTATTTGATGATTCGTGATAAAGAGATAGATACGGAATGACCAGATACTTTTTAAAATCTATTTCAATTAAAGTAATATACAGTGTGCACCACAGAAAACAGTCCAACCCAATATTTGCCTGTACTCGGTAGACTTTGAAGGAATGCTGACATCTATCATTAGTTTTATTGTACGTTTCTCTTTCAAGAGGGGTTTCACTTTAAATTAATTAAGACTTTTTTGCATGTGGCTGATCATATGCCTGAATAATCCATTTAAATGCATTTCTAATGATATGCCTACCTATGGTACATTCCCTATTCAAAATTGAGGATTTGGGTAAGTGGGTGGAGATTGACAACTGACAGATGTCTCAATCGTAAAAATGTCTCTCATTTGGAACAAAAATTGACGTGTTTCAAGTGTATTGAATACTGCCACATATTGGGGAGTGTTTCTTGTGGCCTACTCTGTATATTGAACGAATATTTTGAAAAAAAGAGTATTCTGAGAAAATGGAACAAAAAATGAGTTAAGAATTACAATTGCGAAATTGAATCTTTATCAATAATTAATGAGAGTAGTGAGAAGGTAAATGTTTTTTGAAATATGACTAAGTTATTTTAAGATCATGTACTTTTTATAGGTTTTTCTGTTATCTGAACCAATTTTTGTATTTTTTTCAAAATTTTTGGCTCAGTAGTTTCGAAGGTAATAAGGGGAGATGGACAATTTTCATCTATTCTGTTAAATAACTTTGAAACTGTTTAAATTAAAATTATTAAAAATATATTTGAGACCCTTGCATTAAGACCTTTTATTTGATATGTCGCTTGAAACAGTTTGCGAAACTTTTTTTATTTTCTAATTGTCCTCCAAAATTGGCCCCCCTAATCCAAAATTCATTTATTCACCTAACACGTCGGTGTGTCTCACTTAAATTTATATTTGTAGCAAAAAAATATGTTCAACACGTGGAAATATTTATTTCAATTTTTAATAATATTTTTAGTTGATAATCGATTTTTTAGGAACTCGGCATTTTCAATTTTTTCTCCAAATAACTTGTTCGATCAAATAGCAGTTATATCCGAACGGACGATAATAACTTTTATTTCCCTCTTCGTTTTTTCTTCGTCCATTTCTAGAAAAGAGTGACATTATAAATCGTCGGAGGGATATTGAACTGAACTGAGGGTCTTACATCAAAGTCAAAAGTTAATTTCCTTTTGCGTCTTGACCAAGTTATTATTTAATCTATGTTGTGGTCATTTCTATACACTTTTGATTGATGGAAATCATATTTCAAAGAAGGCTATCCAACACTAGCAAAAAGCTAATTGATTAATTAAATTTTCTTTTCTTTGGCGTTTAGGTTTTCATGGTTCTTTCTTTATTGAAAAACTTTCTTAATAAATTATCTGCTACGATGTTCTTTCGATAAATGGGAAGATTCTCATATACCGGGCGACCCAACTCGTTATAATTAACGAATAGAAAAAAACTGATTAGGCCAGTTAATTTTTCGGCCCACAAAACCCCCCTTTACGAATTTTTAGCATTATTAAATTTTTTTTGTCGAAAATTTAGAACAAATGGGTAGGTATGGAAATATTTTGCGATACAAATTGCTTTTTTCTAACTCCCTTAATCCTTAGAAATATCGACTCAAAATTCAGTAAAAGATGTAAAATTGTCCCCTCTATCGATTGGTGAAGACTAGGACGTTCTATCTTTCCTATTAGTCGAGTTATGAGTATTTTTTGTTTCGAAAAGTGGATTTTCGAAAATTTCACGACTCTATTTGGAGGCGAAATAATGATTTTATCAAAAAACTGATTGGGCCAGTTAATTTTTCGGCCCACAAAACCCCTCTTCACGAATTTTTAGCATTTGTTAATTTTTTTTGTCGAAAATTTAGAACAAAGGGGTAAGTATGGAAATATTTTGCGATACAAATTGCTTTTTTCTAACTTCCTTAATCATTGGAAATATCGACTCAAAATTCAGTAAAAGATGTAAAATTGTCCCTTCTATCGATTGGTGAAGACTAGAACGTTCTATCTTTCCTATTAGTCGAGTTATGAGTATTTTTTGTTTCGAAAAGTGGATTTTCGAAAATTTTACGACTCTATTTGGAGGCGAAATAATGATTTTATCAAAAAACTGATTAGGCCAGTTAATTTTTCGGCCCACAAAACCCCTCTTCACGAATTTTTAGCATTTGTTAATTTTTTTTGTCGAAAATTTAGAACAAAGGGGTAAGTATGGAAATATTTTGCGATACAAATTGCTTTTTTCTAACTCCCTTAATCCTTGGAAATATCGACTCAAAATTCAGTAAAAGATGTAAAATTGTCCCCTCTATCGATTGGTGAAGACTAGACCGTTCTATCTTTCCTATTAGTCGAGTTATGAGAATTTTTTGTTTCGAAAAGTGGATTTTCGAAAATTTCACGACTCTATTTGGAGGCGAAATAATGATTTTATCAAAAAACTGATTAGGCCAGTTAATTTTTCGGCCCACAAAACCCCTCTTTACGAATTTTTAGCATTTGTTAATTTTTTTTGTCGAAAATTTAGAACAAAGGGGTAGGTATGGAATTATTTTGCGATACAAATTGCTTTTTTCTAACTCCCTTAATCCTTGGAAATATCGACTCAAAATTCAGTAAAAGATGTAAAATTGTCCCTTCTATCGATTGGTGAAGACTAGAACGTTCTATCTTTCCTATTAGTCGAGTTATGAGTATTTTTTGTTTCGAAAAGTGGATTTTCGAAAATTTTACGACTCTATTTGGAGGCGAAATTATGATTTTATCAAAAAACTGATTAGGCCAGTTAATTTTTCGGCCCACAAAACCCCTCTTTACGAATTTTTAGCATTTTTTAATTTTTTTTGTCGAAAATTTAGAACAAAGGGGTAAGTATGGAAATATTTTGCGATACAAATTGCTTTTTTCTAACTCCCTTAATCCTTGGAAATATCGACTCAAAATTCAGTAAAAGATGTAAAATTGTCCCTTCTATCGATTGGTGAAGACTAGAACGTTCTATCTTTCCTATTAGTCGAGTTATGAGTATTTTTTGTTTCGAAAAGTGGATTTTCGAAAATTTTACGACTCTATTTGGAGGCGAAATAATGATTTTATCAAAAAACTGATTAGGCCAGTTAATTTTTCGGCCCACAAAACCCCTCTTTACGAATTTTTAGCATTTTTTAATTTTTTTTGTCGAAAATTTAGAACAAAGGGGTAGGTATGGAAATATTTTGCGATACAAATTGCTTTTTTCTAACTTCCTTAATCCTTGGAAATATCGACTCAAAATTCAGTAAAAGATGTAAAATTGTCCCTTCTATCGATTGGTGAAGACTAGAACGTTCTATCTTTCCTATTAGTCGAGTTATGAGTATTTTTTGTTTCGAAAAGTGGATTTTCGAAAATTTTACGACTCTATTTGGAGGCGAAATAATGATTTTATCAAAAAACTGATTAGGCCAGTTAATTTTTCGGCCCACAAAACCCCTCTTTACGAATTTTTAGCATTTTTTAATTTTTTTTGTCGAAAATTTTGAACAAAGGGGTAAGTATGGAAATATTTTGCGATACAAATTGCTTTTTTCTAACTCCCTTAATCCTTGGAAATATCGACTCAAAATTCAGTAAAAGATGTAAAATTGTCCCTTCTATCGATTGGTGAAGACTAGAACGTTCTATCTTTCCAATTAGTCGAATTATGAGTATTTTTTGTTTTGAAAAGTAGATTTTCGAAAATTTCCCGACTCTATTTGGAGGCGAAATAATGATTTTATCAAAAAACTGATTAGGCCAGTTAATTTTTCGGCCCACAAAACCCCTCTTTACGAATTTTCAGCATTTGTTAATTTTTTTTGTCGAAAATTTAGAACAAAGGGGTAAGTATGGAAATATTTTGCGATACAAATTGCTTTTTTCTAACTTCCTTAATCCTTGGAAATATCGACTCAAAATTCAGTAAAAGATGTAAAATTGTCCCTTCTATCGATTGGTGAAGACTAGAACGTTCTATCTTTCCTATTAGTCGAGTTATGAGTATTTTTTGTTTCGAAAAGTGGATTTTCGAAAATTTTACGACTCTATTTGGAGGCGAAATAATGATTTTATCAAAAAACTGATTAGGCCAGTTAATTTTTCGGCCCACAAAACCCCTCTTTACGAATTTTTAGCATTTTTTAATTTTTTTTGTCGAAAATTTTGAACAAAGGGGTAAGTATGGAAATATTTTGCGATACAAATTGCTTTTTTCTAACTCCCTTAATCCTTGGAAATATCGACTCAAAATTCAGTAAAAGATGTAAAATTGTCCTCTCTATCGATTGGTGAAGACTAGACCGTTCTATCTTTCCTTTTAGTCGAGTTATGAGTATTTTTTGTTTTGGTGTAATGTAATCAAAGGTTTGGATGACTTACGGCAAATGGACCTCGCCGAAATAAAAAATAGAATAGAAAAAACTTTTTCATTTGGTGTAATGTAAACAAAGGTTTGGATGACTTACGGCAAATGGACCTCGCGGAAATGCACCTCTACAGGTAACTTTTTTAAATGAAACTAAGTGTTGTAATGGAAGGTAACGTTGGGTGCCAATTTTTAACCTCCTTTACGGAACGAGAACGGAAAGACATTCATTATGCCTGCAGGAATCTTGTTTTTCAATCAACGGTAAGATGAAGTCGACATGATCCGTCTGAGTAAGATAATAAACGGTAAAAAGATAATTTCCGACGGAATGCCTTGCAAATCACCGTAGAAAATTATTATGTGTTGGACACTCATCATTGGAAATAGGGCCGGTAAAGTAATAAAAGATAGTCTAGACGCCATCTTGTTTTTCATTCTCTTAAACAAGTAAAAAGAGATGTTTACATATTTCAGGTGATGTGAATTCACCTATAAAGTCTTTCAACGTACAACTCACATTATCAAACTGCTCTTTTTTAACATGTTTCTTTACAATATGTCATTTCACTTCAAATATATATTTTTTAATAGACTAATGTCATTTAAGTCATTAGAGAAACAAAATAGAAAAAATCTACTGTGAAGACGCTGCAAGTTCGGTATTTTGTAACAATTTGAAAGAAACTGTCACGCCACTGTTTACTTAACCATAGTAGATCTAATTAACTTGAATATTTTGGCCATAAATTCAAACTAGAGGCCAATTTACGTACAGACTTAGATGAAAACAAAAATGACTCTATTAATTGACACAAATCTCCGCGAAACGCGATTTACCTTGGGAAACTAACTGATTCGTTTCTTTTTTTTTACTTTCGGTTTTGTTTGAAGAAAAATTTTAACTGGAATTGTTGTTTTGGCTTTTAATGGTGTCGACATTCCCTGCGTCTTATTAAAATTTCTTTAGAAGAAGCAAATCTGGATATTTCAATGAGAAGATCTACATATCGAGCTAATTGATTATTAATGATACTGTAATGTTTTTCTTATTTATTTAAATAGTTTTTAGTTGTGAGATAAAATTATACACACTACTATGGCTAATTACTATTTATTTATTTAAAGAAATATGTATTAAATTTACCATACTTAATGTCTATTAATTTATTTACACTCGATATAATAGTTCTAATTTATTTTTACCACTTGAATATTACACTATTTATCTTTACTATTTTATTGACTGTCCGATTACTGAGAGCTTCTGTAAACTGTCTGTGAACTAACTCTTTACTGTCCGTTTCACTAAATTGTCAACTCACTCAAAAACTCGCGTATAGATAGTCCTTCTCAACTCTAGAAAATTCCAGTACCTTCCGCGCCCGTGCTATGCACAAACAAAGAAATAAACTCGAATGTTCTCGAAAGCGCATTCACCAAAATTTATGATCGAGAGACAGGGCCGGATTTGAGTTGGTGACCTCGCAACAATAATAATGCCTTCTTTATATTTACATAATGGGATTGAAATATTTATAGATAAAATAGAAAGTGGGGATTTCGGGATAATTATTTTTAATATTGTTTCAGAATGTTAGTTTGTAATAAACATTTCACTCCGAAAGAAATCTTGTGTTTAAAACTAAGTATGTAAAACCCCAATATCCAAAGTAAAAGCCATTATAAATAAGCCAATACATAAACGAAAAAAACGAAGTGACGCTAATAAAACCAAAAGGATATAATTCGAAGAAACACTTTTTTTTCATGAGGTTGATTCCAAATTGAATAGTTAAGAGTTATTGCAATACGAAAACTCATAAAAAATATTATTTTATATGAAAGCGATGAACCTGCTTTATTACATTAAATTTTAATGCCTCATTTTTTTTTAATTTATACGTTTCACTTAATTGAAAACCATACTCCGCGAAAAAGCTTTGTGAGGCTCTGGAATGAATGCAGGTGAATATCTGATTATAAAAGCCAAAGCCTATCGTACTATCAATCTCGAGCTAATTAACTTTCATATTTAAAACTCCGCTTCGTACAATGTGGCCGATATAATGACTAATTAATTTTTCAAAGTTGTATATAGTGGGTAGCTTTTTTTTAATTTTCTTTGTTAATGGTTTTAGAGACCTGGCTTTTTGTTCGAACGGGCCATTACCATTCATGGAAGTAGAAGGTATTCAGAGATATTCAAGAATAATTTTTCGTGTACTGTATTTATCCAAATACCCAGTATATAAATAGTTCCAAACAGTGATCAGTATGTTAGCTTGAGGTAATGTCCGCAGTAAGTCAAATATTTTATTTTGAGGATCTGTTCCAAAATTACTCGAAAATTTATATCACACTTTTAAAATAATAATGTTAAGAGGTCACCAACTCAAAGCCGGCCCTGTCTCTCGATGATAAATTTTGGTGAATGCGCTTTCGAGAACATTCTCGAGAAGACGCTTTTTTTGTGCATAGGACGAGCGCGGAAGGTACTGGAATTTTCGAGAGTTGAAAAGGACTATATATGCGCGGGTTTTTCAGTGAGTTGACAATTTAGTGTAACGGACAGTAAAGAGTTAGTTAAAAATTAGTGAAACGAAGACAAAGAATTAGTTCACAGACAGTTTACAGAAGTTTGACAATATTTGACCATTTTTCAAAATTTTCACAATTATTGACCATTTTTTCAAAATTTTGACAGTTTTTGACGATGATTGACCATTTTTTCAAATATTTAACAGTTTTTGACAATTTTTGACCATTTTTGACCATTTTTAGAAAATTTTACAATTATTGACCATTTTTTCAAAATTTTGACAATTATTGACCATTTTTTCAAATTTTAACAATTATTGACCAATTTTGATAGTTTTGACAATTATTGATCATTTTTAACAATTTTTCAAAAATTTTACCCATTTTAGACCATTTTTCCAAATTTTAACAATTTATGACCATTTTTGACAGGTTCTGAGAATTATTGACAATTTTTCAAAAATGTTGACAATTATTGTACATTTTTCAAATTATTTAACAATTTTTGACCATTTTTCAAAATTTTAACAATTTTTGACCATTTTTCAAAATTTTAACAATTCTTGACCATTTTTCAAAATTTTAACAATTTTTGACCATTTTTCAAAATTTTAACAATTATTGACCATTTTTGACAATTTTTCAAAAATTTCAAATACCCAGTATATAAATAGTTCAGATCAGTGATCAGTATGTTAGCTTGAGGTAATGTCCGCAGTAAGTCAAATATTTTATTTTGAGGATCTGTTCCAAAATTACTCGAAAATTTATATCACACTTTTATAATAACAATGTTGCGAGGTCACCAACTCAAAGCCGACCCTGTTTCTCGATGATAAACTTTGGTGAATGCGCTTTCGAGGACATTCTCGAGAAAACGCTTTTTTTGTGCATAGGACGAGCGCGGAAGGTACAGGAATTTTCGAGAGTTGAGAAGGACTATATATGCGTGGGTTTTTGAGTGAGTTGACAATTTAGTGAAACGGGCAGTACAGAGTTAGTTAAAAATTAGTGAAACGAAGACAAAGAATTAGTTCACAGACAGTTTACAGAAGTTCTTAATAATCGGACAGTGAATTAAATAGTGAAGATAAATAGTGTAATATTCAAGTGGTAAAAATAAATTAGAACTATTATACCGAGTGTAAATCAATTAGTAGACATTAAGTAAAGTGTGTATATAAATTAAGTTTAATAAATATGTGTATAATTTTATCCCACAAGTAAAAACTATTTAAATAAATAACAAAATCATTACAATAATAATAATAAAAATAAGGGTTTTTTGGAATCGCAAACGTATCCATAAAGTGGGCACTCGACAAGATGAAACAACAAATTGGAAATGAGAAAATTGGGTAAGAAATTGTCCGGGAGTTCGCCAGGAAAGAGAAAGGAAGAGGTGTGGGGCGGTAGAAGGGCGATGTCTTTCATGCATTTTAACAATTATTGATTATTTTTGACCATTTTTCAAAATATTTAACAATTTTTGACAGTTTTTGACCATTTTTGACAGGTCCTGACAATTATTGACCATTTTTCAAAAATTTTGACAATATTTGACCATTTTTCAAAATTTTCACAATTTTTTTCAAAATTTTGACAGTTTTTGACAATGATTGACCAATTTTGACCATTTTTCGAAAATTTTACAATTATTGACCATATTTTCATAATTTTGACAATTATTGACCATTTTTTCAAATTATAACAATTATTGACCAATTTTGACAGTTTTGACAATTATTGATCATTTTTAACAATTTTTCAAAAATTTTACCCATTTTAGACCATTTTTCCAAATTTTAATAATTATTGACCATTTTTGACAGGTTCTGAGAATTATTGACAATTTTTCAAAAATGTTGACAATTATTGTACATTTTTCAAATTATTTAACAATTTTTGACCATTTTTCAAAATTTTAACAATTTTTGACCATTTTTCAAAATTTTAACAATTATTGAC
The DNA here is from genome assembly GCA_947563755.1 of Lochmaea crataegi. Lineage (NCBI taxonomy): Eukaryota > Metazoa > Arthropoda > Insecta > Coleoptera > Chrysomelidae > Lochmaea > Lochmaea crataegi. The sequence goes on along the minus strand of OX387427.1, from coordinate 7,117,644 downwards.
CATTTTTGACAATTTTTCAAAAATTTCAAATACCCAGTATATAAATAGTTCAGATCAGTGATCAGTATGTTAGCTTGAGGTAATGTCCGCAGTAAGTCAAATATTTTATTTTGAGGATCTGTTCCAAAATTACTCGAAAATTTATATCACACTTTTATAATAACAATGTTGCGAGGTCACCAACTCAAAGCCGACCCTGTTTCTCGATGATAAACTTTGGTGAATGCGCTTTCGAGGACATTCTCGAGAAAACGCTTTTTTTGTGCATAGGACGAGCGCGGAAGGTACAGGAATTTTCGAGAGTTGAGAAGGACTATATATGCGTGGGTTTTTGAGTGAGTTGACAATTTAGTGAAACGGACAGTACAGAGTTAGTTAAAAATTAGTGAAACGAAGACAAAGAATTAGTTCACAGACAGTTTACAGAAGTTCTTAATAATCGGACAGTGAATTAAATAGTGAAGATAAATAGTGTAATATTCAAGTGGTAAAAATAAATTAGAACTATTATACCGAGTGTAAATCAATTAGTAGACATTAAGTAAAGTGTGTATATAAATTAAGTTTAATAAATATGTGTATAATTTTATCCCACAAGTAAAAACTATTTAAATAAATAACAAAATCATTACAATAATAATAATAAAAATAAGGGTTTGTTGGAATCGCAAACGTATCCATAAAGTGGGCACTCGACAAGATGAAACAACAAATTGGAAATGAGAAAATTGGGTAAGAAATTGTCCGGGAGTTCGCCAGGAAAGAGAAAGGAAGAGGTGTGGGGCGTTAGAAGGGCGATGTCTTTCATGCATTTTAACAATTATTGATTATTTCTGACCATTTTTCAAAATATTTAACAATTTTTGACAGTTTTTGACCATTTTTGACAGGTCCTGACAATTATTGACCATTTTTCAAAAATTTTGACAATATTTGACCATTTTTCAAAATTTTCACAATTATTGACCATTTTTTCAAAATTTTGACAGTTTTTGACAATGATTGACCATTTTTTCAAATATTTAACAGTTTTTGACAATTTTTGACCATTTTTCGAAAATTTTACAATTATTGGCCATTTTTTCAAAATTTTGACAATTATTAACCATTTTTTCAAATTTTAACAATTATTGACCAATTTTGACAGTTTTGACAATTATTGATCATTTTTAACAATTTTTCAAAAATCTTACCCATTTTAGACCATTTTTCCAAATTTTAATAATTATTGACCATTTTTGACAGGTTCTGAGAATTATTGACAATTTTTCAAAAATGTTGACAATTATTGTACATTTTTCAAATTATTTAACAATTTTTGATCATTTTTCAAAATTTTAACAATTATTGACCATTTTTGACAATTTTTCAAAAATTTCAAATACTCAGTATATAAATAGTTCAGATCAGTGATCAGTATGTTAGCTTGAGGTAATATCCGCAGTAAGTCAAATATTTTATTTTGAGGATCTGTTCCAAAATTACTCGAAAATTTATATCACACTTTTATAATAATAATGTTGCGAGGTCACCAACTCAAAGCCGGCCCTGTTTCTCGATTATAAATTTTGGTGAGTGCGCTTTCGAGAACATTCTCGAGAAGACTCTTTGTTTGTGCATAGGACGAGCGCGGAAGGTACAGGAATTTTCGAGAGTTTAGAAGGACTATATATACGCGGGTTTTTGAGTGAGTTGACAATTTAGTGAAACGGACAGTAAAGAGTTAGTTAAAAATTAGTGAAACGAAGACAAAGAATTAGTTCAAAGACAGTTTACAGAAGTTCTTAATAATCGGACAGTGAATTAAATAGTGAAGATAAATAGTGTAATATTCAAGTGGTAAAAATAAATTAGAACTATTATACCGAGTGTAAATAAATTAGTAGACATTAAGTAAAGTGTGTATATAGATTAAGTTTAATAAATATATGTATAATTTTATCCCACAAGTAAAAACTATTTAAATAAATAACAAAATCATTACAATAATAATAATAATAAAAATAAGGGTTTGTCGGAATCGTAAAGTGGGCACTCGACAAGATGAAACAACAAATTGGAAATGAGAAAATTGGGTAAGAAATTGTACGGGAGTTCGCCAGGAAAGAGAAAGGAAGAGGTGTGGGGCGGTAGAAGGGCGATGTCTTTCATGCTGCGACCGGACTTTACTGAATTATTCAATGCTCACAAATTCAATCTGGGAATTGGAATTTACAGGCATATTGGCTCTCACAAAGAGAATTGTTTTTGGTTTTACTTTATTTTTAAGAATATCATTTTACTTATATTTCTTATTCCTTTTTTAACAAATAATATAATAAGAGTGTGATTTTATCAAATCCATCTCTTTCTTATGGGTAAAAGTTGTCTTAAAATTAAATTTTCTTTCGATCAGAGCATCTTCATGAATTGGGTTCCTCCAGCCATTAGCAACTCAAGATGCCCCGTTAGATCGCCGGGTTCCAAAGATTAGGCATAAGTTAGCCTGTGGGCATTTTCCAGAGCGATCCATTGTACACGTAGATGTAGTGGAGGAAGACATTAATACCTCTAAGGCTGCGCTGGAGCACGATCTCAATGCATCCGTGATTCCTATGAAAGTGAGTCGGTGCTCTTTTTGCAACTCAGTTTTTGTTCTCCCTAACTATTGACCAAGGCGTCGACCCAGCTCTGTAGTGGAACTCCTGATGCGATAATTATAGTCAAGCAGAGTCGAGCGCGGTTAGTACTTGGATGGGTAACCACTGGAGAAACACCGGAGAAACACACAGAATGCAGCGAAACACCTTTTCAAATTATTTTTATTGATATGGAAAGTGAAATCATACAACACATACACCAAACAAGGGTTATTTCAGTATAAAATCTAAATAAAATATAAACAAATCACCTGACAAATATTTACAACCCAAACTTTAAACGGGAATTCTTATAACTTTTCTCTAATTTATTAAAATCCTATCACATAGTTTCAGAATTTTCAAAAGCTTTGCAAAAGTTTCTTGGCTCATCATAAATCTAAAAAGAAAGAACCTGAAAATTGAAAATTATTAGATAGGTTATAAAATCTGACACTGGTAAAAATAGAAAAAGTACACTTATGAACATATTTAACAAGGTGTGAATCTAGATTTGTCAACTCGAACGGATGAAAGGAGATGACAACTGAAATTAAAACAGATGTCAAATAATTTTAAAATTTTTCAACTAAAAGATAAAAACAATAATAAATTATTTGGAGACATTAAAAATAAACTTTCATATCAGAAAAAGATCAAATTATAAAACAATCAAGTCAAATAACAGAAATCAAAAATTATTAAATGAATTTGATTGGTCAGCAAATATAGAAAAACTTAAAAATAAAGAGACATATGGTTGTTGAATATAAAAAAATTTGATACGTTGCTATTAGAAACGGGTAGTTACGAAAAAATATACAGAATTGAGAAGTATAAGCTTTTTCATGTTACAAAATTGAATTAAAATTAGGCTACGTTATTTTAAAAGGTGAAACTATAAAGTGAATTTGTGTTACTAACCTTCCTTACTTCCTACTTCCTACTATTGAACAGTCAGATTTGACTCATCAATTTCAAAAGATTGTTATTAATAATATTATTATTGTTTAAAATAATTTATAGACTACAATTATTGTCTTTATTAAATCCAAATAGTAGTGGTAATGAAATTGCGACTTAGGAAATTCCAAAGCTGAGCAACAAGATATCGACTTCCGACGTCGGCGTCGAGGCGACGTCACCGATCGTCCTAGACCTGTCTAAGCAGCGGCAATGGTAAGAGATGCAAATAATGTACATTAGCTTAATTGAACATTAGGTGAAATGAACATTTGGAGACCATTAGTGATGAGAAGGAGAACGTGATTAATTAGCTGGCTTCTAGGCACTAAAAAAGCCCATTTCATTTTCGAATAATATCGTTAGGTCGCCCGGACGAGATATCAAGAGGAAAAGCAAAGAACAAGGTTGTCGGAAGGGGATTTTAAGGTATTGAGGTTGAATAAAAGTTTTGATTGACCAATAAGTATTTAAATCTTCGGGTCAACATTTTGTGCTGTTCACAGTGGTGTAGACTCACAAAGGAGAAGGAGGACAAACCGCCTTTAGCAAATTGATTTACTTACCTTTATTTTAATTGTATGTTATTTTGATAATCATAATAATATTTCGTAAAACGTTATTTCTCTCTGTATTAATACCCGGTTATTTTCCCGAGACATACTCTAATTAGACAGGACATATGTGATATTTTGATGGGATAATGGAGAATGGAGAGAGAATAACATAGAGGAGCGGTAGAAGGGAGATGCCACAGTGGCTCTTGTATAAGCTTAATACCTATATAATTAATTTTCCTTTTATTAAATTTCAACCGGATGATGTCTCCTAATGAAATGAAAACACTCCGAATAATTATATAAAAATAAAGTACTCAATCTTCTAATTCCGAAAGCGTAGGGTTTTGCGATAAGGCAGCTTAAATTAAAAATAGTTACCTCGCATTCATTGCCAGTCTAAATTCCTTCCGTTTATTTCCAGGATTTCGGTAAATTAGAACTGATTCATTTTTTTTTAAACGAATAGTTGTATATTTTTTATTTTTAACCAACAACATAATAAGTAAACTTGATTTAAAAAAGCCAAGAATGAAGCAGACCAAAGAGTTTATCAAAGAACCCTCGCCAAAATTCACCTACTGAGCCAGAATAGGAGAACAATCAGGATTCAGTCTTGCATATTCGGTCTTGGTCTTGCTTTTTCGCTACACCAAGACCGAGACTGCAAGACCAAGACCAATTCTGCTCATCACTATTGTAGACTCAACAAACACACGGATTGGCAGGCACAATCATATGCAGGTTTTGTCAAGAAGATGAGGAAACTTCAGCAACCACCCTACTCCCAATATATGGAGGACCTGAGGTTTGGCATTCGAAGTCTAGTAATAAGGACTGGTCTAGACAAGGAAATCTATCATAATAGGAGGATACAAACAATAGATCTGCAAAGGTTGGAGTGAAGAGGCGCTTAGAATCCAAAGGAATGTCATACCTTAATTTTGTCGTCATAATTATTGCCAAACTATTAGCATTAGATATCTGTGTTCAAGAGTAGGGATGCGCGATACTATCCGATATTCCAGTGAATCGATACTTTTACTTCCGATACTCGATATTTTGTATCGATACTATGCTTTTCGATACATTCCAAGTATCGATAAATTTGTAGTGTATCGATACCTTGCGGTACGGGATTTTTAGTGGTAGCGGCAAGTGGCGTTATCTATAGTGATGAACGATATCGTGATTTTTTAATCACGTTGTGAAATGATATCGTGCTTTTTTTAACGAAACTAAAAATAAAAAACGAAAAATGCAGTTTTTGCGTTTTTCGAGCTAATTTTGAGGTTATGAGGAAAAGTCACTGATGTAAAAGTTGTAGATTTTCTTAAGATCTACAACTTTTATAATCAAATTTTTATTTTAGAACCTCAACTTTGGACGGAAATCGCAATAATGTCTTTTTCCACCCCCCAAAAAAAGTGTTTTTTACCGAATAAACGTCAAAACTAGGAAAATTTCCAATAGTTTCATTTGAAAATTATTTTCATGGTTTGTGACTAAGAAAGCTACCTTCTACTAAATTTTCATCAAAATCGAACAATTTTTAAGGAAACTAATAATAACAAACGAAAAATGCAGTTTTTTGCGTTTTTCGAGCTAATTTTGAGGTTATGTGAAAAAGTCAGTGATGAAAAACTTGTAGATTTTCACAAGATCTACAACTTTTATGATCAACTTTTTATTCTAGGAACTCAACTTTGTCCGGAAATCGCAATAATGTCTTTTTCCACATCCCAAAAAAAGTGTTTTTTACCGAAAAAACGTTATAACTCGAAACATTTCCAATATTTCAATTTGAAATTTTTTTCATGGTTTGTGACTATCAAAGCTACCTTCTACTAAATTTTCATCAAAATCGAACATTTTTTAAGGAAACTAATAAAAAACGAAAAATGCAGTTTTTTGCGTTTTTCGAGCTGATTTTGAGGTTATGTGGAAAAGTGACTAATGTAAAAGTTGTAGATTTTCTTAAGATCTACAACTTTTATGATCAACTTTTTATTTTAGAACCTCAACTTTGGACGGAAATCGCAATAATGTCTTTTTCCACCCCCCAAAAAAGTGATTTTTACCGAAAAAACGTCAAAACTAGGAAAATTTCCAATATTTTCATGGTTTGTGACTAAGAAAGCTACCTTCTACTAAATTTTCATCAAAATCGAACATTTTTTAAGGAAACTAATAATAAAAAACGAAAAATGCAGTTTTTTGCGTTTTTCGAGTTAATTTTGAGGTTATGTGGAAAAGACACTGATGTAAAAGTAGTAGATTTTCCCAAGATCTACAACTTTTATAATCAACTTTTTTTTCTAGAACCTCAACTTTGGCCGGAAATCGCAATAATGTCTTTTTCCACCCCCCAAAAAGGAGTTTTTTACCGAAAAAACGTCAAAATTAGGAAAATCTCGGATCGTTAACGTATCGATACTTCGAGTATCGATAAATTAATATTCGATATTCTACTGTATCGATACTTTACGTTCCGATCCGTATCGATACCTAATATCGATACTTTCTAGTGTATCGCGCAACCCTATTCAAGAGTGCCACAAAAAACGCCTCAACTCAGCCAGACTATTTAAAATATTTTAAATTTCTCCAACAAACATTCCATCATAGAATCATATTCTATTTCGACAACTGCAATGTAAGCCGTTCGTTATCTAATTCCGAAAAGTAATACAGTCATCTCTCTCTCTCACACACAAAAATATTCTTTAATTCCCGAAAGTACTTTTCCCACTTAGTTTTTTCTACTCTACATAAACGGAATTATTGGTAAAAAGAGCAGCACATGTCTACTATTATAACAAGACCTTGAAATTGAAAGAAATGAGATGAGGTTATTACTTCTAGGTATACTAAAAGTAATTAGATTAACTTTAATGGCTTTAGTGAAACGTTGATTATTTTAAGTTATTAAAATCACTAAATAAAAGCGTTAAAACACCGTAGATTTGTACAGGGTACTTTTTAGATTGTGGTTCGCCGTAATAAATAATCGTTTGCCCCGACGGATTCACCATTTTTTGAAGTCACATTTTAGTTCAAATGAAACATTCACTAAAAATATTGTATATTTACGAGAAATATTAGAACGTGTGTACTGTGAAAAATACCAAATAATAAATTAATAAACTTATTAATATCATTGAATTTACTTGTGGAATCTGGAGGAGAAGGTGGTAAGTGGCCCCCTACTTTGTTTTTGAGAACACTTATAAATCAAGTTAGTACGTTACGGTGTTTCTTACTTATTGCCCTATTCATATCTTTATTTATAATAAATAAAATGACCACATACTATTAAAAACAAATTAGAGTGTGTGCTTAAGACCGCACGGCAGAAGTGAAAACTGTATGTCGATGATCTGTTGAATTGAGAAGTGGGAGCAACCGATGCATGTGCTTGAACTTGTATTGGCGGTGAATTGGCATCAATGTTTATTTTGCAATTTTCTTCTTCACGCTTTTTTGTTCAAATAATTATTATTACGTACCAATAATAACTATAAAATTAACAAAGACGATTATTAGGTTTGGATGGAATATACTAAACAGCGACACAACAGTGAAGAGCAGCTGACTGTATCTTTCTCGCTCGGGTACACTCGGCGGTCCCGTGTTTGTATTGTTTTGTATAAGTTATATGCATAAAAGAACAGATTAAAAAAGTGAGATATGGAACAGAGAGGAAAATGGGAGAGAAAGAAAGAAAGTGTATTGCGTGTGATTACAATCATTATTTTAAATTGTCAGAATCTAAGACGGATTCGGTAAGGTTCGCGACCCTCGGAATATTGTAAGACTTTTTCTCTTATTAGACCATTTTTGACAATTTTTCCCGTTTTTCAAAAATTTTGACAATTTTTCCCGTTTTTCAAAAATTTTGACAATTTTCAACAATTATTGACCATTTTGACAGTTTTTTATAATTATTGACCAATTTTTCAAAATTTTGACAATTTTTGACCATTTTTCAAAAATTTTGTCAATCATTGACCATTTTTTTTAAATATTTAACAATTTTTGACCATTTTTCAAAATTTTATTAATTTTTGAAAATTTTTGACCATTTTTGACAATTTTTGACGATTTTTGACGATCTTTGATTGGTTTTGAAAATTATTGTCCGTCTTTGCCAATTATTGACCATTTTTGACAATTATTGACCATTTTTGACAATAATTGACCATTTTTGACAATAATTGACCATTTTTTTTAAATATTAAACAATTTTTGACCATTTTTCAAAAATTTTGACAATCATTGACCATTTTTTAAAATATTTAACAATTTTTGACCTTTTTTCAAAATTTTAATAATTTTGACAATTTTTGACCATTTTTGACGATTTTTGATTGGTTTTGACAATTATTGTCCGTCTTTGACAATTATTGACCGTTTTTGACAATCATTGACCATTTTTTTCAATATTCAACAATTTTTGACCATTTTTCAAAATTTTAACAATTTTTTACAATTTTTGCCCAATTTTTACAATTTTGACGATTTTTGATTTGTTTTGACAATTATTGACCGTCTTTAACAATTATTGACCATTTTTGACAATTATTGACCATTTTTGAATATACTTGACCATTTTTTTGAATATTTAACAATTTTTGACCATTTTTCAAAAATTTTGACAATCATTGACCATTTTTTTAAATATTTAACAATTTTTGACCATTTTTCAAAATTTTAATAATTTTGACAATTTTTGACAATTTTTGACCATTTTTGACGATTTTTGATTGGTTTTGACAATTATTGTCCGTCTTTGACAATTATTGACCGTATTTGACAATCATTGACCATTTTTTTCAATATTTAACAATTTTTGACCATTTTTCAAAATTTTAACAATTTTTTACAATTTTTGCCCAATTTTTACAATTTTGACGATTTTTGATTGGTTTTGACAATTATTGACCGTCTTTGACAATTATTGACCATTTTTTACAATTTTTCAAAAATTTTGACACTTATTGACCATTTTTTGAAAACATTTTTGGAAATATTGACATTTTTGACAGATTTTGACAATTTTTGACAATTATTGACCATTTTTCCAGATTTTTGACAATTTTTCCAGATTTTTGACAATTTTTGACTATTTTTCAAAAATTTTGACAATCATTGACCATTTTTTAAAATATTTAACAATTTTTGACAATTTTTAACGATTTTTGATTGGTTTTGACAATTATTGTCCGCCTTTGAAAATTATTGACCATTTTTGACAATTATTGATCATTTTTGACAATCATTGAACATTTTTTTTAATATTTAACAATTTTTGACCATTTTTCAAAAATTTTGACAATCATTGAACATTTTTTTTAATATTTAACAATTTTTGACCATTTTTCAAAAATTTTGACAATCATTGACCATTTTCTTAAATATTTAACAATTTTTGACCATTTTTCAATATTTTAATAATTTTTTACAATTTTTGACCATTTTTGATGATTTTTGATTGGTTTTGACAATTATTGTCCGTCTTTGACAATTATTGACCATTTTTGACAATCATTGTTCATTTTTTTTAATATTTAACAATTTTTGACCATTTTTCAAAATTTTTACAATTTTTGACAATTTTTTACAATTTTTGCCCAATTTTCACAATTTTGACGATTTTTGATTGGTTTTGACAATTATTGACCGTATTTGACAATTATTGACCATTTTTGACAATTTTTCAAAAATTTTGACACTTATTGACCATTTTTTGAAAACATTTTTGAAAATATCGACCATTTTTGACAATTTTTGACAATTATTGACCGTTTTTCCAGATTTTGGCAATTTTTGAAAATATTTGGCAATTATTAACCAATTTTTCAAAATTTTGAGTCTTTGAGAATTATTGACCATTTTTCCAAATTTTGACAAATTTAGACCATTTTTCAAAAATTTTGACAATCATTGACCATTTTTTAAAATATTTAACAATTTTTTTAAATATTTAACAATTTTTGACCATTTTTCAAAATTTTCACAATTTTTCACAATTTTTGCCCAATTATTACATTTTTGACGATTTTTGATTGGTTTTGACAATTATTGTCCGTCTTTGACAATTATTGACCATTTTTGACAATCATTGACCATTTTTTTTAGTATTTAACAATTTTTTACCATTTTTCAAAATTTTAACAATTTTTCACAATTTTTGCCCAATTATTACAATTTTGCCGATTTTTGATTGGTTTTGACAATTATTGAGCGACTTTGACAATTATTGACCATTTTTGACAATTTTTCAAAAATTTTAACCATTTTTCAAAATTTTTGACACTTTTTTGAAAACATTTTTGAAAATATTGACCATTTTTGACAGTTTTTGACAATTATTGACCATTTTTCCAGATTTCTGACAATTTTTGAAAATATTTGGCAATTATTAACCAATTTTCCAAAATTTTGACAGTTTTTGACAATTATTGACCATTTTTCTAAATTTTCACAATTTTTGACCATTTTTCAAAAATTTTGACAATCATTGACCATTTTTTTAAATATTTAACAATTTTTGACCATTTTTCAAAATTTTATTAATTTTTGACAATTTTTGACCATTTTTGACAATTTTTGACGATTTTTGATTGGTTTTGACAATTATTGACCATTTTTGACAATCATTGACCATTTTTTTTAATATTCAACAATTTTTGACCATTTTTCAAAAATTTTGGCAATCATTGACCATTTTTTGAAATATTCAACAATTTTTGACCATTTTTCAAAATCTTAATAATTTTTGACGATTTTTGACGATTTTTGACGATTTTTAACGATTTATGACGATTTTTGACGATTTTTGATTGGTTTTGACAATTATTGAGCGTCTTTGACAATTATTGACCATTTTTGACAAATTTTCAAAAATTTTAACCATTCTTCAAAATTTTTGTCACTTATTGACCATTTTTTGAAAACATTTTTGAAAATATCGACCATTTTTGACAATTTTCGACAATTATTGACCGTTTTTCCAGATTTTGACAATTTTTGAAAATATTTGGCAATTATTAACCAATTTTTCAAAATTTTGACAGTCTTTGACAATTATTGACCATTTTTCCAAATTTTGACAATTTTTGACCATTTTTCAAAAATTTTGACAATCATTGACCATTTTTCAAAAATTTTGACAATCATTGACCATTTTTTTAAATATTTAACATTTTTTTTAAATACCACCTTCTCATCTACTCATATTACTTTTTCAAATGAAACTGTTTCTAATTAATTCCACTATCTAATGAAATAATTCTAGAATGTTATTGATAATTATTTCGATATTGACAGAATTTTCATTAATTTTTTCATTAAATAGTGGAATTAATTAGACGCAGTTAGTTCCATTTAAAAAAGTATATATTATTAAGATCAGTTCATTTAAAATAATGAAGATTCATACAAAAACAACAGCGGCATTTATATGTTTGTTTGTGCGCTGATTGTTGGAAGCAAGAAGAAAGGAGAACAAGGCAATTACAAGGTTTTAAGGCATTTAGCTACTCCCATAACTTGGAATTAATTGACATTGGTTTTGTGAACAAAAATGCTCGACTTAACAAGGCAGATAGAATCAGGTAGAGCGGTGCATGTAAACACTTGCTTATCAGATTTGATTCTGCTACGATTTTAGTACTGATGATTCACTAAAATTTTGTTTCAAAAATATCAACATTATTCAATTCAAAGTTTCTCCAGCTGAATTATAAAAATTTGTAGCCTCAAGTCTTAAACGAACACAAAAGGCTTCAAATGTATAGAGGAAAACAAACAAATATAATAAGGAAAAGCTTGACTTGTTGAACTCATTTTAACCCTTTATATCGTTTCTACCGCTCAATTTTAGACACTGGCCGCTTTTGTTTGTCACAACTCGCCCTCCGGTCCTGTACTAATGGCTACCCTTTTAGCCTTAGGGCCGTTACTAATTAAAATAGAAATGCTGATGATGTCCTCTTCCGTGGATCTGAAGCGGACGTATATTTTACGATTCTTATAGAAAAAAAAAATCCAAATACGTTTGAAGCTGTTTGTGAGTATCTCATGGAAGAGCAAGGGTCAATAACTTGTCCTTGTAGTTTTTCTAGTAGTTGCAGTATCAGCTCTTATGTAATATTGGAAGAAATAAGCCGGAAAAAAAGATCTGACCATTGGAAAGATCTAGTAGAACTTCGACAATCAAAGATATTGTCGTCCGAATGAGCACTAGAAAAAGCTCAAAATAGTGGACGAAGAAGAATGTAGATTTTGTGGCATAGAAGAAGAAGCTTCCATTCACATACTTGCGAATTGCACATCAATTCAGAATCCTAGGGCACAACACCTAGGAGATTACTGGATAGAAGAGGGACCTTTACCCAAGTTAAAGCCTGCAGATATCCTAAAATTCCTCCGGGAAATAGGACTAAAGGAGATACTAGTCGCTGAGACTTTCCTCTGGAACTAAGTAGAAGTGAGGGGCCCAATAGATCTTTTAGGTCTCACTGAATGTCACCTCAATATACATACATACATTCATCATTTTCCAGACCAAGGCGGAACGTTGGATCTTCAAGTAGTCCAGGTCTTCCTATATGATGATGCAGACTGTTAAAAGGCCTGTAGTCGGAGTAGTTCATGATAAAACTTGACTGGTATCATTTTTCGAAGGATGTATAAAGGCCTTCGTATGAATCAAACCTGGCAATTTTTGCCAGAAGTCCAGATATTCAATGTTGGTTCAGCAAAACTCAACAGGATGTCAATGATAGGTTTTGGTCCGTTAAAATCTCCTTCAGCACCATCCCTTTGGGTGCTATCCATATTAGAGTGGACAGTGATCCAGACCAGGCTCTTCCAATTGAGGAGGACATCACCCAGTAAGAGCGAAGTAATTTCAAAGCTGTTTGGCTGACCAGGAAAATTTCCTCCAATCTCTCCACTCATGGAACAAATGCGTAAATTTGTTCCTGAAATACATTAGCGTACACATTTGCGCCAGAGCCTGAGGATATTTTTGAGTCAGCTCCCAATGACTTTTAGAAGTTTTGTGAGGAGAGTTTGATTCCAAAGAGATACTAAAACCAAGTCATCGTTACATTATGGTACTAGAACTCGAGTAATTTCGGTCTTTTCAAGGCCAGTAATACCTGCTTCTTCATCTTCATCTTCTTCTTCAAGACTTTTTCGGCTATAATTTTATTTCCCAAGGAACTATACACATATATAAAGTTGTTATTAAGAAATAAAAATTAATTTAACAATTTTTGACCATTTTTCAAAATTTTAACAATTTTTTACAATTTTTGCCCAATTTTTACAATTTTGACGATTTTTGAATGGTTTTGGCAATTATTGACCGTCTTTGACAATTATTGAACATTTTTTACAATTTTTCAAAAAATTTAACCATTTTTCAAAAATTTTGACACTTATTGACTATTTTTTGAACATTTTTGGAAATATTGACATTTTTGACAGATTTTGACAATTTTTTAAAATTATTGACCATTTTTCCAGATTTTTGACAATTTTTGACTATTTTTCAAAAATTTTGACAATCATTGACCATTTTTTTAAATATTTAACAATTTTTGACAATTTTTGACGATTTTTGATTGGTTTTGACAATTATTGTCCGCCTTTGAAAATTATTGACCATTTTTGACAATTATTGACCATTTTTGACAATCATTGACCATTTTTTTTAATATTTAACAATTTTTGACCATTTTTCAAAAATTTTGAAAATCATTGACCATTTTTTTAAATATTTAACAATTTTTGACCATTTTTCAAAATCTTAATAATTTTTGACAATTTTTGATTGGTTTTGACAATTATTGTCCGTCTTTGACAATTATTGACCATTTTTGACAATCATTTTTGACAATTTTTCAAAAATTTTGACACTTATTGACCATTTTTTGAAAACATTTTTGAAAATATCGACCATATTTGACAATTTTTGACAATTATTGACCGTTTTCCCAGATTTTGGCAATTTTTGACTCGAAAGACTTTATTGTCGCTCGCACCTATTCGTATCTCTCCTTCGGTACCATCCCTTGTAAAGGAGCCTTCCCTTTGGTTGCTATCCATATTAGAATGGACAGTGACCCAGACCAGGGTCTTCCAATTGAGGAGGACATCACCCAGTAAGAGCGAAGTAATTTCAAAGCCGTTTGGCTGACCGGGAAAATTTCCTCCAATCTCTCCACTCATGGAACAATGGCGTAAATTTGTTCCTGCAATACATTAGCATGAGATCCTAGGCAGGTTCAAATTTCAGTCCTGCGACTGTACACATCTGCGCCAGAGCCTGAGGATATTTTTGAGTCACCTCCCAATGACTTTTAGAAGTTTTGTGAGGAGAATTTGATTCCAAAGAGATACTGAAACCAAGTTATCGTTACATTATGGTACTAGAACTGGAGTAATTTCGGTCTTTTCAAGGCCAGTAATACCTGCTTCTTCATCTTCATCTTCTTCTTCAAGACTTTTTCGGCTATTATTTTATTCCCCAAGGAACTATACACATATATAAAGTTGTTATTAAGAAATAAAAATTAATTTAACAATTTTTGACCATTTTTCAAAATTTTAACAATTTTCCACAATTTTTGCCCAATTTTGACAATTTTGACGATTTTTGAATGGTTTTGGCAATTATTGACCGTCTTTGACAATTATTGACCATTTTTTACAATTTTTCAAAAATTTTGACACTTATTGACTATTTTTTGAAAACATTTTTGGAAATATTGACATTTTTGACAGATTTTGACAATTTTTGACAATTATTGACCATTTTTCCAGATTTTTGACAATTTTTGACTATTTTTCAAAAATTTTGACAATCATTGACCATTTTTTTAAATATTTAACAATTTTTGACGATTTTTGATTGGTTTTGACAATTATTGTCCGCCTTTGAAAATTATTGACCATTTTTGACAATTATTGACCATTTTTGACAATCATTGACCATTTTTTTTAATATTTAACAATTTTTGACCATTTTTCAAAAATTTTGAAAATCATTGACCATTTTTTTTAAATATTTAACAATTTTTGACCATTTTTCAAAATTTTAATAATTTTTGACAATTCTTGACCATTTTTGATGATTTTTGATTGGTTTTGACAATTATTGTTCGTCTTTGACAATTATTGACCATTTTTGACAATCATTGTTCATTTTTTTTGAATATTTAACAATTTTTGACCATTTTTCAAAATTTTTACAATTTTTGACAATTTTTTACAATTTTTGCCCAATTTTCACAATTTTGACGATTTTTGATTGGTTTTGACAATTATTGACCGTCTTTGACAATTATTGACCATTTTTGAAAATTTTTCAAAAATTTTGACACTTATTGACCATTTTTTGAAAACATTTTTGAAAATATCGACCATATTTGACAATTTTTGACAATTATTGACCGTTTTTCCAGATTTTGGCAATTTTTGACTCGAAAGACTCTATTGTCGCTCGCACCTATTCGTATCTCTCCTTCGGTACCATCCCTTGTAAAGGAGCCTTCCCTTTGGTTGCTATCCATATTAGAATGGACAGTGATCCAGACCAGGGTCTTCTAATTGAGGAGGACATCACCCAGTAAGAGCGAAGTAATTTCAAAGCCGTTTGGCTGACCAGGAAAATTTCCTCCAATCTCTCCACTCATGGAACAAAGGCGTAAATTTGTTCCTGCAATACATTAGCATGAGATCCTAGGCAGGTTCATATTTCAATCCTGGAACTGTACACATCTGCGCCAGAGCCTGAGGATATTTTTAAGTCACCTCCCAATGACTTTTAGAAGTTTTGTGAGGAGAGTTTGATCCCAAAGAGATACTGAAACCAAGTCATCGTTACATTATTGTACTAGAACTGGAGTAATTTCGGTCTTTTCAAGGCCAGTAATACCTGCTTCTTCATCTTCATCTTCATCTTCATCTTCTTCTTCAAGACTTTTTCGGCTATTATTTTATTTCCCAAGGGACTATACACATATATAAAGTTGTTATTAAGAAATAAAAATTAATTTTAAATATGTGGGAGTACTAGTCATTAATTTGAGATGGTGTTTCCAATTAGAGAGAATGACAATTAAATGGAATACGTGTTCAAAAAGCGGGAGGATCTACTCAAAGTAATAACAGTTCCTATTCTGACAGCTTTGATAGCTGAAAATGAGAAATTTAATTAGCAATATAGATCGTGACTATAAATAAGGTAGTAATCAGAGACGGACTATTTTAAAAGTTCGTTTAATTTCGGGATAATTATTTTAAAATAAATTGGATAACTTTTAAAATTTAAGATACATGATTATTGCTAGATTAGTTGGGTTACTCTAAAAATATTATACAATAAATAGTTTGCTCAAAAAATCTTAGTTTTTATTTATTCACAAGCTTATATTCCTCTTTATATATAGTATAATACCAAACGGCTAATTCTATCTTAAAAATTTCAAACCAATTTTCTGACCCGCATCGACAGCGGCCAGCTGCAATTTAATCAAAGTTAACACGGAAACTCCCCCCAAGGCCTTCAAATCCGCAATCTATACATGGTAGAAACTCTTCACCACCCCCTTTCGACCCCCTTTCGCCCGGCTATTTGCCAAGCACTTGATGAAAAATTAAAGTTTGACTAGTGGCTAATTAAGCGCACACCGTTTTTAGAAATTTGCACGAATTTTCCTTTTATCCCCGACACACAGAAATATATAAAAAGGTGTACGCGGCTTATTGCTTCCTTTATGTGTATTAAAGACATTGGTGTGCTATAACATTTACTTTCAAGGATATAAAAACAACTAAAGATATATTTTAACAATGAACTGATAAAAAGGCTCTTCACAAGGATGTGATGCCTTTTGGCATAAAATAAAATAAGACATAAATTCCCTTGAAACTATTTTCAATAAATCATTGAACGTTAAAGAATGCATAAATAAAACCCACGAGGCCGACAGGTATCGAGAGTCAAGTTCATCACGTAAATAAACATATAACATTAAATAGTAAATATTAGCCTGAACTTGAACCACAATATAAATATCGAAGAAGCAGACGATAACATATAACATAATTTGTTGTAGTGTGTAATAATAAATATGGTAATAAACATAACTTATCCCAGTGCAAGAAGTTGTAGTTTTATTAAAGTCAGATGACCCTCCGAGTGACCTGGATGACCACCAATTAAAGGGGTCTTTCCATAACAACATCCCAACATCACGAGGCTAGTGGAAAATCTTGTGGCTTTGGACCCAAACAAATTAATTGGATATATCTGATGATGGTTAGAACAATGAAAAGTTGCTGAAAAGTCTCACACCAAGTGGTTGGGAATATTTAATTCTGGTTTTGCCAGGATCCGGCTCGAAGGACCAGAAAATGGAGTAATTTAGTGTGTTAATCCACTTTGGAGCCAAGCTCTACCAACGTCCGCAGCGACGTTTTGTACAACAGCGCGTTTGTACAAGGCGTCGCTGCGCACGTTGGTAGAGCGTGGCTCCAAAGTGGATTAACACACCAAATTACTGATTATCTTTGAAACGGATAAATAGAAAGTTATGAAATTCTAGGACGATGAATGAGACGTTATTCGGCATATTTTAGAGCATTCAGGATTTATATTGTTAAAAAGATGAGCTGATTCATCATGGGAAAGTTTTCGATCTCCACATTAACATTATCTCATTGAGATAAATTTCACTTTAAAAAAATACTGATATGGAAACATATCTTTTTATTCGTCGATGTATGAATATTTTAAATTTGACAGTGACATTTAATATTCCCACAGCTGGTTATTTTAGAAACTTGTGTTGATAACTTGTCAGATGGATAAGCTTAATGAAAAAATAATGAAATGAGAAAACTAAAGCTCGGATGAGGGAGAGTGACTTGAAAATGAAATCGTCATATGAAATTAATAGGTGTCACAAACTGGAGGCTGTTTTCGAAATTAACGACGCTAGGTTCATTTTAGGCGATGATATTTTTTATCAAATGGAATTTGTAAGTGACAAAAAAGCGTTTTTTTTTGTTAGTTGCCGAAATGGAACTTAACATATCAAATGTCATATTTACAATAACATAACAAGCAACAACATCTGTCACTTATTTTGAATCCTAGTTTGATAAATCTACTTATATATTTTGTGATTTTAGCCTATGCGAAGAAAAAAATTTTAGTTTTTGTTTTTTATATTATTAAATACATCAAGTTACAAATTGGCGCCCAACGTGGGCCAATCCACCCTTTAGAAACGTCTCGTTTCGACATACTTCTTGAGTGGTCTTTAACTATTTCCCAAGTAAACATCAACTTACAAATTGGCGCCTGACGTGGGGCCAAACCACCATTGAGAAACGTCTCGTATCGGCATACTTCTTGAGTGGTCTTTAACTATTGCCCAAGTAAACATCAACTTACAAATTGGCGCCCAACGTGTGGCAAAATCACCCTTTAGAAACGTCTCGTTTCGGCATTCTTCTTGGGTGGTTTTTAACTATTACCCAAGTAAACATCAACTTACAAATTGGCGCCCATTGAGAAACATCTCGTTTCGGCATACTTCTCGAGTGGTCTTTAACTATTGCCCAAGTAAACATCAACTTACAAATTTGCGCCCAGCGTGGGGGCAAACCACTCTTGAGAAAAGCCTCGTTTCGGCATACTTCTTGAGTGGTCTTTAATTATTGCCCAAGTAAACATCAACTTACAAATTGGCGCCGAACGTGGGACCAAGCTGCCCTTGAAAAACGTCTCGTATCGGCATACTTCTTGAGTGGTCTTTAATTATTGCCCAAGTAAACATAAACTTACAAGTTGGCGCCGAACGTGGGACCAAACCGCCCTTGAAAAACGTCTCGTTTCGGCATACTTCTTGAGTGGTCTTTAACTATTGCCCAAGTAAACATCAACTTACAAATTGGCGCCCAACGTGTGGCAAAATCACCCTTTAGAAACGTCTCGTTTCGGCATTCTTCTTGGGTGGTTTTTAACTATTACCCAAGTAAACATCAACTTACAAATTGGCGCCCATTGAGAAACATCTCGTTTCGGCATACTTCTCGAGTGGTCTTTAACTATTGCCCAAGTAAACATCAACTTACAAATTTGCGCCCAGCGTGGGGGCAAACCACTCTTGAGAAAAGCCTCGTTTCGGCATACTTCTTGAGTGGTCTTTAACTATTGCCCAAGTAAACATCAACTTACAAATTGGCGCTTAACGAGGGGCCAAACCACCCTTGAGAAAAGTCTCGTTTCGGCATACTTCTTGAGTGGTCTTTAATTATTGCCCAAGTAAACATAAACTTACAAGTTGGCGCCGAACGTGGGACCAAACCGCCCTTGAAAAACGTCTCGTTTCGGCATACTTCTTGAGTGGTCTTTAACTATTGCCCAAGTAAACATCAACTTACAAATTGGCGCTTAACGAGGGGCCAAACCACCCTTTAGAAACGTCTCGTTTCGGCATACTTCTTGAATGGTCTATAACTATTGCTCAAGTAAACATCAACTTACAAATTGGCGCCCAGCGTGGGGCCAAACCACCCTTTAGAAACGTCTCGTTTCGGCATTCTTCTTGAGTGGTTTTTAACTATTACCCAAGCAAACATCAACTTACAAATTGGCGCCTGACGTGGGGCCAATCCACCATTGAGAAACGTCTCGTATCGGTATACTTCTTGAGTGGTCTTTAACTATTGCCCAAGTAAACATCAACTTACAAATTGGCGCTTAACGAGGGGCCAAACCACCCTTTAGAAACGTCTCGTTTCGGCATACTTCTTGAGTGATCTTTAACTATTGCCCGAGTAAACATCAACTTACAAATTGGCGCCCAACGTGGGGCCAAACCACCCTTGAAAAACGTCTCGTTTCGGCATACTTCTTGAATGGTCTTTAACTATTGCCCAAGTAAACATCAACTTAAAAATTGGCGCCCAACGTGAGGCAAAACCACCCTTGAGAAACGTCTCGTTTCGGTATACTTCTAGAGTGGACTTCAACTATTGCCCAAGTAAACATCAACTTACAAATTGGCGCTTAACGAGGGGCCAAACCACCCTTTAGAAACGTCTCGTTTCGGCATACTTCTTGAATGGTCTTTAACTATTACCCAAGTAAACATCAACTTACAAATTGGCGCCCAACGTGGGGCCAAACCACCCTTGAAAAACGTCTCGTTTCGGCATACTTCTTGAATGGTCTTTAACTATTGCCCAAGTAAACATCAACTTAAAAATTGGCGCCCAACGTGAGGCAAAACCACCCTTGAGAAACGTCTCGTTTCGGCATACTTCTAGAGTGGACTTCAACTATTGCCCAAGTAAACATCAACTTACAAACTGGCGCCCAAAGTGGGGCCAAACCACCCTTGAGAAAATCTCGTTTCGGCATACTTCTTGAGTGGTCTTCAACTATTGCCCAAGTAAACATTAACTTACAAATTGGCGCCCAACGTGGGGCCAAACCACTCTTGAGAAACGTCTCGTTTCGGCATACTTCTTGAGTGGTCTTTAACTATTACCCAAGTAAACATCAACTTACAAATTGGCGCCCAACGTGGGGATGGAGAAAATGAATACTCATCTGTTTATAAAAAAGCGTCCACACTAACTTTCGTAGAAATTTTCCTCCTGGGCTTACTAGCTTCAATGAAGGAGCAACATATCAATATCCCCACGCACCTATACTGAAACTCAATAGTTTCAACAAAAATACAAATTAATTCATTTCCGCGTATCAGCAACCCATTATTGGATATTCCAGCTCGTGCCGAAATACAAGAGACAAATTTTCATTGAATTAAGGCGTTATCGATAAGTTATCGTTCCCAGAAGAAGAGACTGTGTCTTAGAAGAAGACAAACCCGATGCTATCGCTTGGAACGCACCCGGAAAGCGAATTAAAGCAAATTGCGAATGCCCGCGGTACGTAGCGACTTCCTAATTAACTGGTAAACTTTCATGGCTCCCTCGCATTGAGGACTAATTAATGTCGGGGGTTTAGCAGCAGCAGCAGCCCGGAGGCGGTGGGAGGGACCGTTTAACCCGCTCCGGGGTGCACTTCTGTATTCCCTACAATGCTGTATCATTGAAATATTTTTAAGGAGATGAAATATTTTTTTCTGTCAAAATTAATTAATTAATGATAAATATTCTTCAATTATCTTGGACGACTGTAAGGGAAATATATTTTGACCAAATTTTTCCTTAGAGACGCTGCTGGTTTCCAAAAATAATAAGAAAGAACATCTTTCTGTTTAGCAGATTGAATAGAAGTTTTTAGTGTCTCAAAACCCCAATAATAGGATATTATTAATTTTATATCTCACTTAAGTGTTCGGGAATATTCTGTAGGGTACGCTTCTGATTTTTCGAATTCCGTTGTGTCGCCGTCCCGTTGTAAGCCCTGCACAGAGCCTGAATTGATACCGTTAAGTAAGCCAATTCATAAATCTCAAAGAATTTGTTCAGTAGAGGCGGTGGAAGGCGGCTTCCGTCGCCCGACGAATTCAATGGCTCGTGTTGTTTTGTCCGGTATTGGGAAAAAT
Source organism: Lochmaea crataegi (assembly GCA_947563755.1). Lineage (NCBI taxonomy): Eukaryota > Metazoa > Arthropoda > Insecta > Coleoptera > Chrysomelidae > Lochmaea > Lochmaea crataegi. The sequence continues at coordinate 7,095,897 of OX387427.1, read as the reverse complement.
TTGATGGAAGTTCTTAATTCCGTGAAAGAGGTTCTACTTATTCCGACTAATAAATTTAAAGCGAACAGCTACTTAACTACGGAGTTGGTTCGATGAGAATTCTTGTTTAATCAATTCCGAGTTACAGTTTGTTTTCTATGTCAAGTTAAACTACTGGACTGGACCAAATAGAATGCGTTCAATACACTTTTCTGGACGTTCACTGTCTTAGATTGAGATTAATATGGGGATATGGGGGAATTGTGTATCCCCTTATGTTATGCTAGAGTTCCTAGAGTCACCATAGACTAGGCCTTTTGCCATCCAGCGCTTTCGCTGTACCATAAAAAGGTTCTGGATGTTCTCGGGATAGTGAATCTGCTTCTTAATTACACTTCTGATCTAAGAGGCCTGGTACACAGGCTAAGGATAATCTGCTCTAACTCTTGTAGTGTTTTCAAGCAATCCTAAACGAGTTTGGAATGTATCTACAAGGAGCTTAATTCTTTTATAACCGATTGGCTGTTTGCTTTAGTACAGTGAGGCTCTTGTCTTTGTCTTGGCTATATTCCTGCTATGAACAACACCTTCCATCTATCTGTAGCCATTTCTGCATTAATGGGAGGTCTTTCTCATGCCTACCTGTCTATATTTTTAAAGCTCATAATTCATGCAAAACCTGAACTATCATGAACCTTTTTTAGTGCGTAAACCGTTTGACACCTGTCAAAAAAAACAATTAAGCTAATTTTCAAATAGTATTACGTATAATGTTCTATGACTAATAAAATGTATATATGGATCTATATTTTACGCATGTACTCTATATAAATATATTGTTTTTACAGTTTGACATATTTTATGTAGGATTCGGATACGAATGCTGACTTTTACTTTTAAATAAATGAGAATTTTTGACGTAGCCGCACACAGACCTGAAATGTTTTTTAATATCATAAGGAAATATAAAAGTTGGTCGTGAAATAAAAACTCCACCACTTCACGGAATTGAAACAGTAAAGAAGAAAAAAAAAAGAAGAAGAAATTATTAATACGGTCTTTGCGAGATTAACACTTCTATCATACGGGTGGTTAGTGTAAGTGCTGTTTCCAGAAAGTGTGTGTGTAGTTGGCGTTCCGAAGCGAGTCGGACTCGGACGAGAATCAACTGTTTTAAAATGAATATTAAAGCTACACTGTTGTCGGATTTATTGAAATATAGTTTTTCCGTAATTATCATCTTTACCATGTAACGTGTGAATTTGCCACTACGTCTATTGTATATATTAAGTATTTGTATATAGTAATTCCCTTACGGATTTTTTCTCTATGTTTCTAACATCATTTGTTCACTACTCATAATATATTAGCTGTTTGTCGCCGTGTGTTTTGTGTGTTAAATCCGAGTGATTGAACTTGCTTTGTTTACGTTGGCAGGGGGGTATTGTGGTACTATTATTGCTCAGATTTATTTGAATAATCCTAAATACACACTTTATTATTTCTGTTCATTGTTTACAAATTGGAATTGTTTGTTGGATGACATTGACAATTGGCCGGGACAGTCGTGTCTTGGATAAAAGCGTTCGTTTGTCATGCCGTGGCTCACATAGAGGGAAGTGTAGCACTTTATGACTTGAACTGTGCGAAACACGCTCGGTGTAGTGAGCAGTGTAGTTCGGATGTGTTTCGGGTAGGTGTCTCTATGGTAGGATTCTGTACTGTAGTTGAGGAAGTGTCAGTCACTTTTTTCCGGTGTGTGCTTTTCTACTAGATGGCTTGGTTTCCCCAAAAGTGCATCGAACGAGAATCTGAATTTTGTTAATGACTGGGTAGTCATCCCCTGCTGGGTTTTATAGGTTCTCGTTCTGAATTAGTTGTGGAATATACGGTTTAGTATTTTGTTCGTATTATTGGAGAATTCCGTCCCGTTTTCACAAACCCTTATAGGGGATATATTGCACTCAAACGATTGAAACCGCCAACGTTGAAGTTTTGGAATTGGAGGTGTGCCACATGTTGTTGTTGGTTCATTATTTGTTGGTTGCCATCAAGTAAGGAAAATTTTGAGTATTGGATCCTTTTTGGAAAAGATATGTCTCATAGATTTGTAGTATTTTGGAAGTAGAACAGTTGGGGCCGAGACAGTCGAGTCTTGGAAAAAAGCGTTCGTTTGTCATGCCGTGGCTCACATAGAGGGAAGTGTAGCACTTTATGACTTGAACTGTGCGAAACACGCTCGGTGTAGTGAGCAGTGTAGTTCGGATGTATGTTTCGGGTAGGTGTGCAAAAAGACGTCCCTCTGTATATAATAATATATTGTTTTGCGTTTTGTTGGTGTTTGGAGACAAGGAAATGAAGAGGCAACGCCGCCGAAAAGATTCAACTGTTTCGGGATGAATATTAAAACGTAAAGGAATGCATCGAGATGGATTAGGCAGGAGAGCTGCTCTTGGATTACTCGTTTCATTAAGTTGAGTGCCTCTCTGATATGCTGTAGAATTCTTCCGGATATCTATCTCTCAGCCGGGCTCTTCTTGCTTTCTACAAAATTCTACTACTCCACTTTCGCTTTGCTTTTCTTTCTCTCATTTTACGCGTTCCATTACAGTTACAAGTTGGTTTGATGTGATGCCTTCACTTCGATGTCTTCATTTGAATTTTACTTCTGACGTATTCGGTATGGAAATGTTTAGTATTATTTTGGGTGATGCTAAAAAACTTGATGTTGAAAATTATATTTTCTAGTATAAATTACGCCGAATTCTTTAATGAATTTCGGACAAATATTTTGCAATCATTATTTCAAAAAGTCTTGTAATTACCACAAAATTTTGAATTTTGAACTGAAATTTTAGGAGAGTATTCTCGAAAGACTAGCCTATTTGGGAAAAAATTTACAAAAGGTTAACTTGAAGGGAAAATCCACTTTCTGAAACCAAAAGGTACTCATAACTAGACTAACTGATCAGTTAAAATGTTGTAATGATATTTCCAAGCATCAAGGGATAGATAATAATGTTTCGAGGTCACCAACTCAAAGCCGGCCCTGTCTCTCGACTATACATTTTGGCGAATGCGCTCCTTTCGAGAACATTCTGGAATATCGTTTTGTTTACGCATAGGATTGTCGTGGAAGTTCAAGAATTTTCCAGAATTGATCAAGACTATATATACGCGGGTTTTTGAGTGAGTTTACAATTAGTGAAACGAAGACAAAGAGTTAGTTCACAGACAGTTTACAGAAGTTCTTAGCGAATGAAATAGTGAAGATAAATAGTGTAATATTCAAGTGGTAAAAATAAATTAGAACTATTATAGCGAGTGTAAATAAATTAGTAGATATTAAGTAGAGTGTGTAGCCATAGTGTGTATAATTTCATCCCACAAGTAAAAACTATTTAAATAAATAATAAAAACATTACAATAACATCAAAAAGACCATTATAGAAAAAATCACAATATATTAAAACATTTTGAAATAACTAGTTCGTGTTCTTAGGCAAACATCGCCGTTTCGATTAGTTTAAGCTTTTCATTAATAATTCAGAATTGTTAGAAAAACACTACAACCGTACATCACTCAAATATACCACGTAACGTTGGGAAAACAGTGTTCCATTATGTTCATTATTATTGGAAGGGAAGAGCGAACGTTGGACCAATTTTGAAATTACAATTAGCTTCTAGTCGGAACCATTTACATTAAGATTGATTAATAATGGATGTTTGGAATGCATTAATTCATTTCCAGGCTCACAGGAAACAATTTCTTTTCGTCCTGGCTGGTGAATCGGGGACGTGGGTAAGGGAGGGAAAGACAGGGTCACACTCTACGACGTTTTCTTCGTATCGATACTTTTATTATTAAAAATATGAAGGTTTCCTCACTAAATAAAAAACATGTCGTGACATACTGTGATGTACAAAAGTGTGGAGGTAATAAATTTAATATTGTTCATTTATATAAACTGTCAATTTGATCCACTTAAATATGAAACGAACAAAAATTAGCCCAAGGACGATCCTGTATTCGGGCGAGGAGAACTACTGAGGGTCCAATCTCGCTAATGGGCAATGAGAGAGTCACTGATAACCTCACATGGGGTTCATCAGGATTATGTCAATAAAAACTTTTCGATGGCACTCAAGCTGATGATGGTAGTGTTGCTTTCTTTTTACAAACGAGATTTATGACAATTTTACTTGTTTCTTGTATTAACCGATCGATTGACGTTTAGAATTGTGTCAAGTTTTCGATACCTCCACGTTTTTTATCGAAGAAAAACTTTTGTGGGATATTTTGGTTGTATTCAAGAAAAATTACGATATTGTTTGCAGTTTAAGGCTGCAGTGTCTCTTATGGTAGACAGTTTGTCATTGTTTAAAATCACTTAAATTTTCTTAACGTTGAGTCTTTTGGCATTAATATCACAGAAAACAAAATTCTTCCTTCAACTATATTTGGCAACATCCAGTACAGTGTTTCTTAGTACCTATTTCCGTAGATCTATAATATAATTATTAAGAATATTTGTTTAAAATGAAATTACCGCTTACGCTATTTATTATTGATTGCTGATTTTGAACAAATTGAGTCATTTGACTAATTAATTGGCTTGTTATAGTATATGTTAATTAATGCAGGTAAGCCAATTTGTTATGCTTCCGACAAATTAGCTAGTATATGATGTGATGGGATGGCATAGAAGAGAACATTAGGACAATAGATCAATAAGTCACGTTTCATAATCAAGGGATAATGAAGTGAATTGCTCTTTTGTGTCTGTTATGTTTATCGTAAATAAATTTCTATTCACTGTTTGGCAATTATATTTTCATAAAAGGTTTATACTGACATCAGCTAGTTTCAATCAAATATATATCATAAAGTTGTAGCTATTTCTACGACATTTTTCTGAGATTTGGCATCAGCTTTAACATCTGGTAATCTTTTTCTAGGCAGAAATGACACTCGGTGTCTTTGGCTTGTCTTAAGCCTAGTATTTCATCCTAGTAGGCTCTTACAGAGATAGTTCGCTCTGCCAGATTTCAAGGGATTCCAGGTCAAGGCTCAGATGCATATGAACTGGGACAGACCTCTTTCCCGACAAGTTTGGTCCACTTATTCATTACTTAGAATTTCGTCATGACCCGGAACAACCAGGACAACCTTATCGATTGCAGGCGTAGTCTGTTATTCCAAATCAATTTTGAATCGCAACTGTTGAAGCTTGAGTGTCTGAAAATAGTTGTAGCTTTTCTCCAGCATGCATCCAATGCACAGATCAATGGCGAAAACATCCGCTGTCAAAAACTATCGACAGGTTAGTTCCACCAAGCGGCAAATCGAACTAAGAACCAGTTTATGTTCGCCACAAGAACCAATTCCTATCCACAGCTGGAAGAATGCACTCAAAGATCAGTTGCTGTTCATTTTTATTGGGCATATGATCCGAAGGGACAACCAAGAGATCCGTGGTGTCCAGGTCACAAAATAAGGCTCTTTGTTCATCACAATTTACCAATTGACACCCACCATCCATTTCGTATATTCTTTAGATAGTCGAACTCGCCACTCTCCTAAGGTAGAGATGAAGGGGTGTTATGTTGAGAATGGTTTCCAGCGCCGCTACGAGTGTGGTACGAATTGAACCCTTAATCGCCAGATAGGCTTGTTTCTGCAGTTTAGTGAGTAAGCTAGTTTCAATCAAATATATATCATAAAGTTGTAGTTATTTCTACGACATTTTTCTGAGATTTGGCATCAGCTTTAACATCTGGTAATCTTTTTCTAGGCAGAAATGACACTCGGTGTCTTTGGCTTGTCTTAAGCCTAGTATTTCATCCTAGTAGGCTCTTACAGAGATAGTTCGCTCTGCCTGATTTCAAGGGATTCCAGGTCAAGGCTCAGATGCATATGAACTGGGACAGACCTCTTTCCCGACAAGTTTGGTCCACTTATTCATTACTTAGAATTTCGTCATGACCCGGAACAACCAGGACAACCTTATCGATTGCAGGCGTAGTCTGTAATTCCGAATCAGTTTTGAATCGCAACTGTTGAAGCTTGAGTGTCTGAAAATAGTTGTAGCTTTTCTCCAGCATGCATCCAATGCACAGATCAATGGCGAAAACATCCGCTGTCAAAAACTATCGACAGGTTAGTTCCACCAAGCGGCAAATCGACCTAAGAACCAGTTTATGTTCGCCACAAGAACCAATTCCTATCCACAGCTGGAAGAATGCACTCAAAGATCAGTTGCTGTGCATTTTTATTGGGCATATGATCCGAAGACATATCCAAGAAATCCGTGGTGTTCAGGTCACAAAATAAGGCTTTTTGTTCATCACAATTTACCAATTGACACCCACCATCCATTTCCTATATTCTGTAGATAGTCGTTCTCGCCACTCTCCTAGGGTAGAGATGAAGGGGTGTTATGTTGAGAATGGTTTCCAGCGCCGCTAGGAGTGTGGTACGAATTGAACCCTTAATCGCCAGATAGGCTTGTTTCTGCAGTTTAGTGAGTAAGCTAGATTTTAATGGAAGCCGTTCCACCAGACCAGTCCTGTCACAAGAATCAATACTCTCTTGAAAGGCGAGTGCTACTGATTCATCAGATAATGATTCGTCCTTTTGGCAGCACGAACTTTAGCACTTTGAGATTTGATCTTTCGTTTCTTCAGCAATGCTTTCCTCTCCTTCTCTTTTTCTACTTCCTTCTTGTTCTTGTAACATTCTCTCCTTATTGGGGTTGACTTTAAACTTTTCCTGGTTCGTTTCCTTTTTATCTTAATTTTTGGAAAGGGAATAATATCTGAAGGTGAAATTACTGACTGTTCTGATTTTGATGACGACTGTCAGTAACAGTTTCTTTTTCAATATTTGAAGGACCTGGTACAGAAATTACTGACTGTTCCGATTTTGATGACGGTTGGGCTCTATCGCATCAGTATTAGGTTCTTCTTCTTGCTGAAACTGGATGAAAACATGACTTCATCGTCTAAATCTTCATCTAAATCTTGCTCTGTTAATTCTGCTGGCATAAAATCTACGCCCGAAAAAATATTTTAATAAGTGGGTAGATTCCTGAAGACCGAAAGCTCTCTCTTGCTATATCTACAATAGCAGTTTTTGCAAATGCTGTGGAAAAGAGACCAGCCACATGATAATTGGAGAGAACCTGTCCTGGATGGGAACTGGTCCAGCTGTCAGCTTAACTAGGCAGAGAAGTAAATCTGATTCTCTGCCGTGTAAAACATATAATTTTTTCTCCGATTGTTTGTACAGTGTGTTTAGAAAAATCAAATTAAAATGAAAACTTTTTTATGACGGATATAAATCACAATTTTTAATATTTCTTAATATAATAATTAAATCGTATTTTTTAACTATCATTGTCGATTAGACCTTAAATTGTATACATAATAATATCTACCGAAATATATTAAATATTGTTAGGTTACAATATTAAGAGTGCTCTTGTGAGTGCTGCTTCTCCGGTGTTTGTCTGTGGTCGACTGTTGACAGTTGACAGCTGACGGATATTTTCTAGAACATTCGATATTCGATGTTGGAGAGTTCACGTTATGTCTGTTATGTGTTATGTTATAGTTAGTTTTATTGGAAGATGTAAAGATTTGGATTGATGAAATTAAAATAAAAAAACAAATGGAGTACATTTTGTAGCGCATAAAATTTGGCGAAGGCGCCGGATACCAAATTTTCTTTACAAAAAGGAGTTTCCTAATCAGTGTGTTTTTTTTACAGATGGCGGGGGCCCATCGCATCTAAACCTACCCTTAACCCACAGCCCTTATTCTTTCCATCAAAAATTCCTATCGGCAGCGATGGAAATACACGCCAGATATCTCCAAGAACAACGAAGTTCGACATTTATGTACAGTGATACCTTTGAGTGAGGCGAAGTGTAAATATTAGCAATAAACTTGTAAATATATACAAAAACAGTATCGAGACCAAAAAAAAAATCAGATTTTTCTTAAACGTGATTGTGAAGTTTAATCAGTTTTTCCAACGTCGGAAAAATAATTTTACTTAAGTTGGCAAAAAATACAAAAAAATACTGATGAAACCCATTTTTAATTTACTAAATAATGCTGAATAAAACAACTATTAAAATATTCACATAGCGATTGGATGTGAAGATTTGATAGTAAAGGAAATTTTATATAAAAAATTGTTATTTATGCATACATAGTTTTTTGTACAACTCCTATTTTGATAATAAAATAAAAGTATTTCAATAAAATCACATTTTGACGTATATTTTGTCAGTTAATTATTTTTTGACGTTTTAACAATGATTCTCATTTCTTGGGAACTAACCATGTTAGATGATGTCTCTTTAAACCCTTAAAAGATGACGTGACGAAATCTGCAATTAATTATTTTTATTTAAAAGTCAAAAATTTACAAATACATATCCAGAAATATCAAATTTATGTTCTTTTATTTGCGGGATAATAATTTCATTCAAAAAATGGGTTTTATCAGTAAATGCATTCACACTAAAGTTTTTAAGGTGTTTTTAAGATTCTCAAATGTTTTATTGTATTCCTGACGCCAAACTGGGTAATTCGCAAAACAATCACTATAGAACTGTATCATATTCTTAATATTTAAAGAAAAATAGTTTGTTTTTGTACAGATGTTAAGTTTTCCAGTTAAATACCAATTTTCCTGTTAAACCAAAATGTTTACTATAATCAACAACATGTTTACACTCTAAATAAATATGATACGAATCTAAAATTTTGTTAATATGATTTTAGTATTAATCTACAAAAAACAGTTCAAAGATTCATCTTTAAAAAACCCTCAATGCTTTACTAGGGTGTACATTTAAAAAAAAATGATTTAAAAGTTAAAATTCAACATGAAAACTTTAAATAATGTTAAAAAAAATTCGAAAGTGCTGTTGAATATCGTAAACTTTTTTTAAAGTTATACTTGCATGTAAATAAAAGTTTTAAAAACTTACTACTGGTTACTATAGTCACAACTTCTTTTTTTGTTCGACTTTCTCTACAAAAAATAAATAAAATATATCAGTAGATAAGCGAAGCGGGTTCTACTTCACCATTAGGGGGCTATGAAAATTAATAAATAGTGTGCTGCGAGGTGTATAAGGGGAGAAGTAGTACGTTGGGAACGGCACTGCGATGTGTGGCGCAAAAAGGACATCAACGATGTAATTTTTGTTGAGTTAAGGTTCGTCGTTTCTCACTGCGCGCCGCTTCTGTTTTTTGTATTTCAGAAACACTTAATATTTTGAAATTATTGTCCAGCCACCATAAAAAAGATTCGATAATTTCAATATAGTGAAGTCAACTGGTCTCACCCCGATCAAAAATTACTCCCCTAATGTCCTTTTTGCGCCACACAACGCAGTGCCGTTAGCAACGTACTACTTCTCCCCCATACACCTCGCTGCACACTATTTATTAATTTTAATTACCCCCTTAATGTAGAACGCCACTGGTGAAGTAGAACCCGCTTTGCTTATCTACTTCTATCTACAAGTGAAAAATTGGGCTAGAAAAACCTAAAAGTTATGACTAAAATGCGCTAGAAATAATATGAAACATTTATTTCATCCGGATATGGAATTTGGAGAAAATTTTATACAACTATCACATCCTGGCTATTTTCCGCTAACTATCTTCACTTTCTATATTCGTTCATCCAGTTGTTGGTTATAATGTTTTTCTCCCTGTTCTGCATCTTCTGTTTCCTATTCATTGTTTAACTTTTGTTTATTTTTCAAATCTTCTATTCACATCCTTGTACCTATGGTATTGTGAGGTATCTTTTTTTTTGGGATAAACATCCACCGATACCTAGAAGATCCATACTATTGTTCCTTTCAGTAGCTATACTAGGCCAGCTCTAGCTCATTAGCTCAAAAACGCTTGGAGCTGTTTGGTCCAGAATACTGCTTTAACAATAATTGACACAAAACAATGTCAGCTGATTATTTGACGCTACATGAATGGCATCTGATGGGATATAAGTGACATTTGACAAAATATGAGTGGCATTTGTCAAGACAATAGTTGCATTTGACGCGTCATCCCTGGATAAACATCTACCGATATCTAGAAGATCCATACTATTGTCCCAGAATACTGTTTTAACAATAAGTGACACAAAACAATGTCAGCCGATTATTTGACGTTACATGAATGGCATCTGAAGGGATATAAGTGACATTTGACAAGATATGAGTGGCATTTGTCAAGACATTAGTTGCATTTGACGCGACATCCCTGGATAAACATCCACCGATACCTAGAAGATCCATACTATTGTTCCTTTCAGTAGCTGTACTAGGCCGGTTCTAGCTCATTAGCTCGAAAGCGCTTGGAGCTGTTTGGCCCAGAATACTGCTTTAACAATTGACACAAAACAATGTCAGCGACATAAGTGACATTTGACGAGATATGAGTGGCATTTGTCAAGACATTAGTGGCATTTGACGCGACATCCCTGGAAAAACATCCACCAATACCTGGAAGATCCATACTATTGTTCCTTTCAGTAGCTATACTAGGCCAGCTCTAGCTCATTAGCTCAAAAACGCTTGAAGCTGTTTGGTCCAGAATACTGCTTTACCAATTGACAAAAAACAATGTCAGGGACATAAGTGACGTTTGACGAGATATGAGTGGCATTTGACAAGACATTAGTGGCATTTGACGCGACATCCCTGTCATTCAACGCGATGAAATTTATCACTTAATCCAAATGCCACAATTGACAAGTACATCGTGTCATAAGCCACTCATGTCGCATTTAATGCCACTCATTTTACATCAAATGCCACTCATGTCGCGTTAAATGTCATGGTTTTGTGCCAATTGTGAAAGTGAAAGTCAAAAAATCCTAGAGGCCATAATAATGGAAATTTTAAGCTGAAATTGTAAATACACACTCTTAGTTAATGAACAAATATGGAAAAAAATCATCGACATCGTATCTACGATATTTTGCATACAGGGGTATGCGAAACTTAGGGATATCTGTCAAATATATTTTTTGTAATTTATAAAGCTTGAAGTAACAATGGAACTGTCGATCGTTTTTGCTATTCAATTGTTTGTGTGAATGGAATCAACTAATATTCAAAAGAATAAATAGTAAACTGTAATATTTGATGAACAAATTGGAATTCAAGTTTGAGAAAAAAAAACCTCTTACTTTATATTTAACATTTTTCTTTTAATTTAACAAAAAGATGAAAAAAACTTCGTTAATTACCTAAAACAATTTACATTCCGGAAAATTAAATTTTTGTTTTAATTTCTAAAGAAACAATTTCGAAATAATTTTTAGGTTAAATAATGAAGTGGGTATTTCAAACAAGCAATCGCCATCTTTGTAAGCCCTCGTAAAGCCCAATTAAATTTTTCCGTAATAGTCTAAGTCCAAATTAGGAAAGCCGAGCAAAGAGGAGGAAAAAGCCCTTTTATCATGAGGTTGTTATATAGTAGAGGTTACGACGTCGCTATAATAAATACACATAAAAAAATTACTTTTTGCTAAAATTTATAATAAGTACGAAGGTTTTCTTTTAAGAAATTACTCGTTGGATACCGCATCTGTTGACAGAAGAACAGAAAGCAATTGGTTAATTGTCAAAAAACTCTAAGCCAGTTTAACGCATGGTAAATACTAGATTCACCATATACAACAAAGACATGGATACTTCCTGATCCCCCCAGTATGGTTTTGGAGATGGAAGAAGAGAAGGAAATACGCAGAAAGGAGGAAGAAGAAGAGAAGGAAAGACGCAAAAAGGAGGAAAAATAATAGAAGGAAAGACGTGAGGAGAAAAGGAGTAGAGACGTAGACAAGCAGATGTAGAAATTATGAATGGGATAACACAAATTGAAGAAACATTGAAGCTAGAGGTGGGACAGCATAATGAGTAGAGAAGACCTTTTAGAACAACAAGAAAATTTAAGATCTGATTTAGAACAGCAAATTAGAAATGAAGTAGTTAATTTAGAAAGAAGCATTCGTACCCAAGCTTCAGTAACTAATATTGAAATTGAAGGCACAAACGACTTCTTGGGATTGAAGAGCCATACGGGGAAACCTCTCGAAAAAAAATTTGTTTGTAGAGCTTCAAACATACATGAGCATAATATTACTGTTAAAATGAGTTGTCTATTTGGCCCTTTGTCGTAACCTCCGCTATTTAAGGACCTCATTTCTCATACAATGTTTACTTCGTTAAAACTTAAAATTGTGTGCAATAAAGCAAAATCCCATCCTGAACTGTAATAAACTAACTTCCTCACCTCGATTCCCTTTTTACACACAAAAATTATTTGCTCAAAAATATTTCTATAACGAACTTTACTTTTATTCTGTGTGCATTTCACAATAAAAAGAATTTAATTCATTTTCTTGGTTTTATTGCCCTTTTGTATGTATACACCGTTATTTTCAAGAAAACAACATTTTGATATCGTTCGTGATACAAATTTCAGGAGTGTACGTACGACCATCACGACAGATTTAAAGCGGTTGACATATCAAAATACCAGTGACGCTCAAAAGGTAGTGTTTTGAAGCTGATGGGCTCATTTTTCCAGACTAAATGAAAGCCATAATCTACGAATTAAAAGCTTCACTCAGTCACATCATTCATCAAAATTGGTTTAGATATACAAAATATATGGTAGCTACATTGAGAATTTTCAGGAAAATATTGTTTGTCCATTTTTTCTTTGGTCATTTTGGCACCCCATTTAATATCTACTGGTCTTAGAAAAGCATACTGCTATTACACTTTGTGATCTTTTTAAGGCGTTCGACTGTGTTGAACACACGATTCCACAAGATTGGAAAAAGAGAGATTGGAGAGTGTGAGAGGTGTGAAGTGGAGGATGATGTGGGGTATGTGTTTAGATGCTGGAGGAACGAGGAAGTGCTGAAGAAGTTGGAGATGAAACTAGGGGAGGCGGTGTTCTGGGAGAACATGGTGGAGATAATCTTGGGGGGGGGGGAGGAGGTATGGATGGGGGTAAGTGGCGTGGTGGAGATCATGATAAGGGGGAGAGAAGGACTCGATATGGCATGAGAGGTAGGAGTGGTAGATGGGGAGAAGACGACGGTGTGAGCGGAGAGAGTGCGAGGGTAGTGATTCCGAGGCGGGGGTAACGGCGAGTTTAAGGTGGGTGTGGTTGGTAGGCATCCCCTTGGGGATGAGTCCAACACTGTTTGGGTCCTGAATACATTCGAACAACCACAAAAAAAATATCAAAAAACAAATACACTTTTATGAGTGTTAGTGAAGTCAGTATACTTTTCAGCTAGGGTACTAAATCTGTTCAAGTATTGACACTCCTCCACATAATATATTATTATTCACTAATTAATATTAGTTATAGTTTCAAAGGTAATAAATCCACGATTCGCTGATGGATTCGCTAATGGCAGGATTGATATGACAAAAGCACAAAGCACCAATTTTGCAGTTAATTATTAAACCCTGAAAAAGAAAGGTTACATTAACGCATTAGGGAGAATTAAATTTAATTTAAAATGGAATTTCCATTATGGAGAGTCGGGAAAATTAGTTGAACGTTTTTAGGTTTGCACTGACGTACCGGACGATGAACATCGGCAACAAACGATTTACACTAAGAAAAAAAATTCATTAGTATTCTGTTACTGATGGTGATGGAAGCAAAAACTGCAATTAACGTTTTTCTGAATGTGACATTGTGACAGGTAATTACAATGTTTAGCATATTGTTTATAATATTTATGGTACAAATCCTCTTTAAAATATAGAAATTGATACCTAAAACAGTCCAGGAAGACTAATTATATCCATACTTTTCATGGACGTTTATTAAATGTAAGTTGGGAATTCTGGAACTTGACAATGAACACTGTTTACACTATCACTACACCAACACTTTACACTATCTTAAGCGCGTTTCGATTACCAAGTTAGACTAAAGGTGAAGTAACACTATGGTGCTTCGACATCCATATATACTAAATTTTTATCTAAGGAGTTTGAACATTTACCCATTCAGCCAGAAAGTTTTATAATTGAAAATTCATTAGAATTTATGAATAAAATTAAATGTACGGTAATTCAGGAAGGGGAAGGTTTGATATCAGTTCATTATTTCCTAGTCTGCCAATTCCACAGACCTTGTAGTACTTGGAGGATTTACTTGTTTCCAATACTCAAAATTTTACAATTATTGACCATTTTGACTGTTTTTCAAAATTAGTGACCATTTTTCCAAATTTTTGACCATTATTTAAAATGATGATAATTTTTAACCATTTTTGATAGTTTTTGACAATAACTGTCCATCTTTAACAGTTTTTAATAATAACTGACAATTTTTAACTATTTTTGATAGTTTTTGACAATTTTTCAAAATTTTAGACCATTTTTGATAATTATTGACAATTATGGACCATTTTTTCAAATTTTTGACCATTTTTGACAATTATTGACCATATTTCAAAATTTTTGAAAATTTTTCAAAAACTTCAACAATTTTTGACAATTATTATAAACTATTTTTCCACATTTTGACAATTTTTAAAAATAATTGTTCATTTTTCAAAATAATTGACCATTTTTGATAGTTTTTGACAATTATCGACCATTTTCCAAAATTTTAACAATTTTGGACAATTATTGACCATTTTTAAAATTTTTGACAATTGACCATTTTTCAAATTTTTTGAAAAGTTTTTGACAATTATCGACCATTTTTGACAATTATTGACCAATTTTGACAATTTTTGAAAATTTTTTGGCATTTTTCAATTTTTTTTTAATTTTTGACAATTATCAACCATTTTTCTGAAAGTTTTGACAATTATGGACCATTTTTCCAAATTTTTATCCATTTTTGACAATTATTGACCATATTTCAAAATTTTTTACAATTTTTCAAAAACTAACAATTATCAACTATTTTTCAAAATTTTGACAATTTTCAACAATTTTCAACAATTTTTGACAATTTTTGATAGTTTTTGATAGTTTTTGACAATTATTTGCCAATTTTGACAATTATTCAAAATTTTTGACCATTTTTGATAGTTTGTTTTTGATAGTTATCGACCATTTTTCAAAATTTTAACAATTTTTGACAATTATTAACCAACTTTGATAATAATTGTCCATTTTTGACAATTTTTGACAATTTTTTGACAATTTTTGATAGTTTTAAAATTTTTTAAAATTTTCGAATATTTTAAAATTTTTTTTTAAAATATTGCCTATTTTTTCAAATTTTAACAATAATTATTGACCATTTTTGACAATTATTGACAGTTTTTGACGATTTTTCGAAAATTTTGATCATTTTTCAAAAATTCTGACAATTATTGGCCATTTTTTCAAAAATTTTGACAATTTTTGACCATTTTTTCAAATTTTAACAATTATTGACTGTTTTTGACAATTATTAACTAATTTTGACCATTTTAGACCATTTTTTCAAATTTTAACAATCTTGACCGTTTTTTCAAATTTTAACAATCTTGACCGTTTTTTCAAATTTTGTCAATTATTGACCAATTTTGACAGTTTTGACCATTATTGATAATTTTTGTCAATTTTAGACCATTTTTTCAAATTTTAACAATTATTGACCATTTTTTCAAAATTTTAACAATTATTGACCACTTTTGACAGTTTTTTATAATTATTGACCATTTTTTCAAAATTTTGACAATTTTTGACCATTTTTCAAAATTTTAACAATTATTGACCACTTTTGACAGTTCCTGACAGTTATTGACCATTTTTGACAATTTTTCAAAAATTTCCACAACTTTCAACAATTATTTACCATTTTTTCAAAATTTTGGCAATTTTTGACCATTTTTCCAAATTTTAACAATTAATGGCCATTTTTGACAATTTTTCAAAAATTTTGACCATTTTTCAAAAAATTGACAAATTTCAACAAATATTGACCATTTTTGACAGTTTTTTATAATTATTGACCATTTTTTCAAAATTTCAACAATTTTTGACCATTTTTCAAATTTTTGACAATTTGTGACCATTTTTAACAACTTTCAAAAAATTTGACCCTTTTTGACCATTTTTGACAATTATTGACTATTTTTGACAGTTTTTGAGAAAAATTGTCCATTTTTAACAGTTTTTGACAATAATTGACAATTTTTGACAATTATTGACCATTTTTGACGATATTTCAAAATTTTTGACAATTTTCATATAATTTTATTTGATTTTTAATCTGATAAATTGTTAATGAATGAATCTCTTAGGTTCATCATCGGAATATGAAAAGCATGTACTTTTTAAAATAATACAAAAAAAAATCGATTTTTTCGCAGAAATCGATTAATCTCACATCCCTACTACTGACTTGTTCAGACTTGTCAGAATTCGAATCAGAATATGAGTCAATAGTCGAAGTGAGAGGGAAGAACTCACGCACGCGCTTGCCAATAGGAAGTCAGGTCAGAAGTCAGAACGGCGGTTCCATAAACATTCACCAATTGAGTTAATTCGGATGATTAAATAAGCGAGCGAAAAAGATTCCTTTTTTGCGCTAGAGCGTAAAGTAACAATCCTCATCATTTTTCAAAAATTCTGACAATTATTGGCCATTTTTTCAAAAATTTTGACAATTTTTGACCATTTTTTCAAATTTTAACAATTATTGACTGTTTTTGACAATTATTAACTAATTTTGACCATTTTAGACCATTTTTTCAAATTTTAACAATCTTGACCGTTTTTTCAAATTTTAACAATCTTGACCGTTTTTTCAAATTTTGTCAATTATTGACCAATTTTGACAGTTTTGACCATTATTGATAATTTTTGTCAATTTTAGACCATTTTTTCAAATTTTAACAATTATTGACCATTTTTTCAAAATTTTAACAATTATTGACCACTTTTGACAGTTTTTTATAATTATTGACCATTTTTTCAAAATTTTGACAATTTTTGACCATTTTTCAAAATTTTAACAATTATTGACCACTTTTGACAGTTCCTGACAGTTATTGACCATTTTGACAATGTTTCAAAAATTTCCACAACTTTCAACAATTATTTACCATTTTTCAAAATTTTGGCAATTTTTGACCATTTTTCCAAATTTTAACAATTAATGGCCATTTTTGACAATTTTTCAAAAATTTTGACCATTTTTCAAAAAATTTGACAAATTTCAACAAATATTGACCATTTTTGACAGTTTTTTATAATTATTGACCATTTTTCAAAATTTCAACAATTTTTGACCATTTTTCAAATTTTTGACAATTTGTGACCATTTTTAACAACTTTCAAAAATTTGACCCTTTTTGACCATTTTTGACAATTATTGACTATTTTTGACAGTTTTTGAGAAAAATTGTCCATTTTTAACAGTTTTTGACAATAATTGACAATTTTTGACAATTATTGACCATTTTTGACGATATTTCAAAATTTTTGACAATTTTCATATAATTTTATTTGATTTTTAATCTGATAAATTGTTAATGAATGAATCTCTTAGGTTCATCATCGGAATATGAAAAGCATGTACTTTTTAAAATAATACAAAAAAAAATCGATTTTTTCGCAGAAATCGATTAATCTCACATCCCTACTACTGACTTGTTCAGACTTGTCAGAATTCGAATCAGAATATGAGTCAATAGTCGAAGTGAGAGGGAAGAACTCACGCACGCGCTTGCCAATAGGAAGTCAGGTCAGAAGTCAGAACGGCGGTTCCATAAACATTCACCAATTGAGTTAATTCGGATGATTAAATAAGCGAGCGAAAAAGATTCCTTTTTTGCGCTAGAGCGTAAAGTAACAATCCTCGGCATTTGTCGACTTTACGATTTCATTTGAATATAATAATTAGTCATTTTACACGCGACTGTAGAAAAAATTTTTTTCGCGCCAGGATGGTTTGTTCCCGCGGATGAACCAGTTTGGAGCGATAAAAAAATTCAGTATATGTGGATTTTGAAGAACCATAGTGTTAGTTTACCTTCAGTCCCTGGAGAATATAATTTGGATATCAAAACGCGCGTAAGATAGTGTAAAGTGTTTATCAAATGAACAAACTTGATTCGTGAATTGTCCTGTATAGAGCAAAAGTGAGGAAAACTAAAAGCTTTTTAGTTACGACCTTTTCTTTTGAATAAAGCCTCTAAAATGGCATGTCCGTTTCTTCATTAGCATATAAATTAAAATTTTGAAACAAATGATTTTTTTTTTATTTAAAGGTTGAAGTTAAAACACCAGATTGGAACTTAAATAATTAGTGCGTTTTTACTGTGGTTCATTTAAAAACCAATACTTTGCGTGTATGCCTTTTTTTTCTATATTGTTTCGTGATTTAAAAAAGTTTTAAACATGTTGTAATTAAAGGGTAACGCCATAAAGCACTTAAATGATTTTCTACTACTAAAAAGTTTAAATAATGGACACTTCATAAAATAATCATTATTATCGTATTTCCCTAAATAAATAAGGGATTCATAAAAAAATTATTAAACGCCCCCGTTTACCCGACAAATATCAGCGGCGGGTGCAACGTGGTTTCAATCTTCACACGACGTTGAAAGTTTGTGAAATTTGTAAATTTTTTTGGTGTCAACGGAATGTCAACAAGAAGGAATAGGAAAGAAATTTTTGATATTTTTATAATGAACACTAAATCAAAAATATCTAATTGGCTCAATAATTTACCGTTATTTTTTCAAAATTTTCACCAAATTTCCTTATTATTAGCTTTAAGCCTAAGATAAAATCTGCCATGTGACTTCTTTCAAGGATCTTCGTGTGTGACTGAAACATACGTCACTCTCTGATACACACGAATAATGAATACACTCACAGCAGTTAGAAAAGGAGGAGCAGTCAAGAAAGCCAAGAACCCTGAAATTAAGTTTACTTGATAGTTTTCTTGAGATATAGGGATATAAAGTTCAAAAGTAAAAAAAATTACATTTTTCTGAAAATAAGTAAATATTGTTTTCTTGTGACTTGGTTATCCAGGGATTTTTATTTTTCGGTAAAAGGAATAATTTTTTACCCCCGCCGCTGTCAAATAGGTACTATAAACGGTGGTTGCGTGCGGAGGTGCCTCGAATAACACGCGGTAGTTCACATGGACGTTCGTTCGTAGTTCAAATGGCCTGGCTATGAACCTTATCCATAATTCACGATGGCTATTAGTTATATTTTATCGATCTTCCAAAGGTATTAATTTGCTTTGTCTAAACAGTGAGTTACAATTGAAAGTTCACTAGCGTTATAAAAAAAACACTACTATTCCACTTTAACTTTGTATGCGAACAAATTTGATAACAAAGCACATCTTGAGAAGTTGTAGAATAACAACAAATTAATTATGTATAAATAAGATGATTATGTTTTTGCTTGCTTCTTATGCACAATAGATTGACCATTTTTCGTGAATTTTTGACCATTTTTCTCAAATTTTGACAATTTTTGACAATTATTACCCATTTTTTCAAAATTTTGGCAACTTTTTCAAATTTTAACAATTATTGACCATTTTTGACAATTTTTCAAAAATTTGGACCATTTTAGACCATTTTTCCAAATTTTAACAATTTTTGACAATTTTTCAAAAATTTTGACAATCATTGGCCATTTTTCAAAATTTTGACAATGAATGACCATTTTTTCAAATATTTAACAATTTTTGACCAGTTTTCAAAATTTTAACAATTTTTGAATACTTTTCAAAATTTTAACAATTTTTGACAGTTTTTAACCATTTTTGACAGTTTTTGACAATTTTTGACAATTATGGACAATTATGTCTTTCACAATAATTGACCATTTTTGATAATTTTTTAAAAATCTTGACCATTTTTCAAAAATTTTGACAATTATTGACCATTTTTTCCAAATTTCTGACAATTTTTGACCATTTTTCCAAATTTTAACTATTATTGGCCATTTTT